>CP049705.1:4760702-4820861 GCA_004148225.2 Heterodera glycines | reverse complement strand
GCACACCTTATCTGAAGAGCCAGAATTAGCGTAAAATTAGGGACACATAAAGTATTGGCCCCAGGGCTGTACAGAGGTCTGCAACGGCGACCAGAGACTTCCTCCTTTGTCTATTTCCGTATGGCTTATCTGAAGAGTCAGAATTAGCGTAAAAATTAAGTCTTCAGATAAGGCGTGCAGAAATATAAAAAGGAGGAAGTCTTCAGCTCGCCGTTGCAGACTCTGTTCAGCACTGAGGCCAATACTTTATGTATGATTAATTTTACGCAAATTCTGGCTCTTCAGATAAGGCGTGCAGAAATGCAAAAAGGAGAAAGTCTTCTGCTCGCCGTTGCAGCCTCTGTTCAGCACTGGGGCAAATACTTTATGTATGCATAATTTTACGCTTATTCTGTATCTTCAGTTGTATATTTCCGTACGGCTTATCTGAAGAGTCAGAATTAGCGTAAAATTACGAACACATAAAGTACTGCCCCCAGTGCTGTACAGAGGCAGCAACGGTGTGCAGAAGACTTCCTCTTTTTTATATTTCCGCACACCTTATCTGAAGAGCCAGAATTAGCGTAAAATTAGGGACACATAACGTATTGGCCCCAGGGCTGTACAGAGGCTGCAACTGCGACCAGGAGACTTCCTCCTTTGTCTATTTCCGTATGGCTTATCTGAAGAGTCAGAATTAGCGTAAAAATTAAGTCTTCAGATAAGGCGTGCAGAAATATAAAAAGGAGGAAGTCTTCAGCTCGCCGTTGCAGACTCTGTTCAGCACTGAGGCCAATACTTTATGTATGATTAATTTTACGCAAATTCTGGCTCTTCAGATAAGGCGTGCAGAAATGCAAAAAGGAGAAGTCTTCTGCTCGCCGTTGCAGCCTCTGTTCAGCACTGGGCAAATACTTTATGTATGCATAATTTTACGCTTATTCTGTATCTTCAGTTGTATATTTCCGTACGGCTTATCTGAAGAGTCAGAATTAGCGTAAAATTACGAACACATAAAGTACTGCCCCCAGTGCTGTACAGAGGCAGCAACGGTGTGCAGAAGACTTCCTCTTTTTTATATTTCCGCACACCTTATCTGAAGAGCCAGAATTAGCGTAAAATTAGGGACACATAAAGTATTGGCCCCAGGGCTGTACAGAGGCTGCAACGGCGACCAGGAGACTTCCTCCTTTGTCTATTTCCGTATGGCTTATCTGAAGAGTCAGAATTAGCGTAAAAATTAAGTCTTCAGATAAGGCGTGCAGAAATATAAAAAGGAGGAAGTCTTCAGCTCGCCGTTGCAGACTCTGTTCAGCACTGAGGCCAATACTTTATGTATGATTAATTTTACGCAAATTCTGGCTCTTCAGATAAGGCGTGCAGAAATGCAAAAAGGAGAAAGTCTTCTGCTCGCCGTTGCAGCCTCTGTTCAGCACTGGGGCAAATACTTTATGTATGCATAATTTTACGCTTATTCTGTATCTTCAGTTGTATATTTCCGTACGGCTTATCTGAAGAGTCAGAATTAGCGTAAAATTACGAACACATAAAGTACTGCCCCCAGTGCTGTACAGAGGCAGCAACGGTGTGCAGAAGACTTCCTCTTTTTTATATTTCCGCACACCTTATCTGAAGAGCCAGAATTAGCGTAAAATTAGGGACACATAAGTATTGGCCCCAGGGCTGTACAGAGGCTGCAACTGCGACCAGGAGACTTCCTCCTTTGTCTATTTCCGTATGGCTTATCTGAAGAGTCAGAATTAGCGTAAAAATTAAGTCTTCAGATAAGGCGTGCAGAAATATAAAAAGGAGGAAGTCTTCAGCTCGCCGTTGCAGACTCTGTTCAGCACTGAGGCCAATACTTTATGTATGATTAATTTTACGCAAATTCTGGCTCTTCAGATAAGGCGTGCAGAAATGCAAAAAGGAGAAAGTCTTCTGCTCGCCGTTGCAGCCTCTGTTCAGCACTGGGGCAAATACTTTATGTATGCATAATTTTACGCTTATTCTGTATCTTCAGTTGTATATTTCCGTACGGCTTATCTGAAGAGTCAGAATTAGCGTAAAATTACGAACACATAAAGTACTGCCCCCAGTGCTGTACAGAGGCAGCAACGGTGTGCAGAAGACTTCCTCTTTTTTATATTTCCGCACACCTTATCTGAAGAGCCAGAATTAGCGTAAAATTAGGGACACATAAAGTATTGGCCCCAGGGCTGTACAGAGGCTGCAACGGCGACCAGGAGACTTCCTCCTTTGTCTATTTCCGTATGGCTTATCTGAAGAGTCAGAATTAGCGTAAAAATTAAGTCTTCAGATAAGGCGTGCAGAAATATAAAAAGGAGGAAGTCTTCAGCTCGCCGTTGCAGACTCTGTTCAGCACTGAGGCCAATACTTTATGTATGATTAATTTTACGCAAATTCTGGCTCTTCAGATAAGGCGTGCAGAAATGCAAAAAGGAGAAAGTCTTCTGCTCGCCGTTGCAGCCTCTGTTCAGCACTGGGGCAAATACTTTATGTATGCATAATTTTACGCTTATTCTGTATCTTCAGTTGTATATTTCCGTACGGCTTATCTGAAGAGTCAGAATTAGCGTAAAATTACGAACACATAAAGTACTGCCCCCAGTGCTGTACAGAGGCAGCAACGGTGTGCAGAAGACTTCCTCTTTTTTATATTTCCGCACACCTTATCTGAAGAGCCAGAATTAGCGTAAAATTAGGGACACATAAAGTATTGGCCCCAGGGCTGTACAGAGGCTGCAACGGCGACCAGGAGACTTCCTCCTTTGTCTATTTCCGTATGGCTTATCTGAAGAGTCAGAATTAGCGTAAAAATTAAGTCTTCAGATAAGGCGTGCAGAAATATAAAAAGGAGGAAGTCTTCAGCTCGCCGTTGCAGACTCTGTTCAGCACTGAGGCCAATACTTTATGTATGATTAATTTTACGCAAATTCTGGCTCTTCAGATAAGGCGTGCAGAAATGCAAAAAGGAGAAAGTCTTCTGCTCGCCGTTGCAGCCTCTGTTCAGCACTGGGGCAAATACTTTATGTATGCATAATTTTACGCTTATTCTGTATCTTCAGTTGTATATTTCCGTACGGCTTATCTGAAGAGTCAGAATTAGCGTAAAATTACGAACACATAAAGTACTGCCCCCAGTGCTGTACAGAGGCAGCAACGGTGTGCAGAAGACTTCCTCTTTTTTATATTTCCGCACACCTTATCTGAAGAGCCAGAATTAGCGTAAAATTAGGGACACATAAAGTATTGGCCCCAGGGCTGTACAGAGCTGCAACGGCGACCAGAGACTTCCTCCTTTGTCTATTTCCGTATGGCTTATCTGAAGAGTCAGAATTAGCGTAAAAATTAAGTCTTCAGATAAGGCGTGCAGAAATATAAAAAGGAGGAAGTCTTCAGCTCGCCGTTGCAGACTCTGTTCAGCACTGAGGCCAATACTTTATGTATGATTAATTTTACGCAAATTCTGGCTCTTCAGATAAGGCGTGCAGAAATGCAAAAAGGAGAAAGTCTTCTGCTCGCCGTTGCAGCCTCTGTTCAGCACTGGGGCAAATACTTTATGTATGCATAATTTTACGCTTATTCTGTATCTTCAGTTGTATATTTCCGTACGGCTTATCTGAAGAGTCAGAATTAGCGTAAAATTACGAACACATAAAGTACTGCCCCAGTGCTGTACAGAGGCAGCAACGGTGTGCAGAAGACTTCCTCTTTTTTATATTTCCGCACACCTTATCTGAAGAGCCAGAATTAGCGTAAAATTAGGGACACATAAGTATTGGCCCCAGGGCTGTACAGAGGCTGCAACGGCGACCAGGAGACTTCCTCCTTTGTCTATTTCCGTATGGCTTATCTGAAGAGTCAGAATTAGCGTAAAAATTAAGTCTTCAGATAAGGCGTGCAGAAATATAAAAAGGAGGAAGTCTTCAGCTCGCCGTTGCAGACTCTGTTCAGCACTGAGGCCAATACTTTATGTATGATTAATTTTACGCAAATTCTGGCTCTTCAGATAAGGCGTGCAGAAATGCAAAAAGGAGAAAGTCTTCTGCTCGCCGTTGCAGCCTCTGTTCAGCACTGGGGCAAATACTTTATGTATGCATAATTTTACGCTTATTCTGTATCTTCAGTTGTATATTTCCGTACGGCTTATCTGAAGAGTCAGAATTAGCGTAAAATTACGAACACATAAAGTACTGCCCCCAGTGCTGTACAGAGGCAGCAACGGTGTGCAGAAGACTTCCTCTTTTTTATATTTCCGCACACCTTATCTGAAGAGCCAGAATTAGCGTAAAATTAGGGACACATAAAGTATTGGCCCCAGGGCTGTACAGAGGCTGCAACGGCGACCAGGAGACTTCCTCCTTTGTCTATTTCCGTATGGCTTATCTGAAGAGTCAGAATTAGCGTAAAAATTAAGTCTTCAGATAAGGCGTGCAGAAATATAAAAAGGAGGAAGTCTTCAGCTCGCCGTTGCAGACTCTGTTCAGCACTGAGGCCAATACTTTATGTATGATTAATTTTACGCAAATTCTGGCTCTTCAGATAAGGCGTGCAGAAATGCAAAAAGGAGAAAGTCTTCTGCTCGCCGTTGCAGCCTCTGTTCAGCACTGGGCAAATACTTTATGTATGCATAATTTTACGCTTATTCTGTATCTTCAGTTGTATATTTCCGTACGGCTTATCTGAAGAGTCAGAATTAGCGTAAAATTACGAACACATAAAGTACTGCCCCCAGTGCTGTACAGAGGCAGCAACGGTGTGCAGAAGACTTCCTCTTTTTTATATTTCCGCACACCTTATCTGAAGAGCCAGAATTAGCGTAAAATTAGGGACACATAAAGTATTGGCCCCAGGGCTGTACAGAGGCTGCAACGGCGACCAGGAGACTTCCTCCTTTGTCTATTTCCGTATGGCTTATCTGAAGAGTCAGAATTAGCGTAAAAATTAAGTCTTCAGATAAGGCGTGCAGAAATATAAAAAGGAGGAAGTCTTCAGCTCGCCGTTGCAGACTCTGTTCAGCACTGAGGCCAATACTTTATGTATGATTAATTTTACGCAAATTCTGGCTCTTCAGATAAGGCGTGCAGAAATGCAAAAAGGAGAAAGTCTTCTGCTCGCCGTTGCAGCCTCTGTTCAGCACTGGGGCAAATACTTTATGTATGCATAATTTTACGCTTATTCTGTATCTTCAGTTGTATATTTCCGTACGGCTTATCTGAAGAGTCAGAATTAGCGTAAAATTACGAACACATAAAGTACTGCCCCCAGTGCTGTACAGAGGCAGCAACGGTGTGCAGAAGACTTCCTCTTTTTTATATTTCCGCACACCTTATCTGAAGAGCCAGAATTAGCGTAAAATTAGGGACACATAAAGTATTGGCCCAGGGCTGTACAGAGTCTGCAACGGCGACCAAGAGACTTCCTCCTTTGTCTATTTCCGTATGGCTTATCTGAAGAGTCAGAATTAGCGTAAAAATTAAGTCTTCAGATAAGGCGTGCAGAAATATAAAAAGGAGGAAGTCTTCAGCTCGCCGTTGCAGACTCTGTTCAGCACTGAGGCCAATACTTTATGTATGATTAATTTTACGCAAATTCTGGCTCTTCAGATAAGGCGTGCAGAAATGCAAAAAGGAGAAAGTCTTCTGCTCGCCGTTGCAGCCTCTGTTCAGCACTGGGGCAAATACTTTATGTATGCATAATTTTACGCTTATTCTGTATCTTCAGTTGTATATTTCCGTACGGCTTATCTGAAGAGTCAGAATTAGCGTAAAATTACGAACACATAAAGTACTGCCCCCAGTGCTGTACAGAGGCAGCAACGGTGTGCAGAAGACTTCCTCTTTTTTATATTTCCGCACACCTTATCTGAAGAGCCAGAATTAGCGTAAAATTAGGGACACATAAAGTATTGGCCCCAGGGCTGTACAGAGGCTGCAACTGCGACCAGGAGACTTCCTCCTTTGTCTATTTCCGTATGGCTTATCTGAAGAGTCAGAATTAGCGTAAAAATTAAGTCTTCAGATAAGGCGTGCAGAAATATAAAAAGGAGGAAGTCTTCAGCTCGCCGTTGCAGACTCTGTTCAGCACTGAGGCCAATACTTTATGTATGATTAATTTTACGCAAATTCTGGCTCTTCAGATAAGGCGTGCAGAAATGCAAAAAGGAGAAAGTCTTCTGCTCGCCGTTGCAGCCTCTGTTCAGCACTGGGGCAAATACTTTATGTATGCATAATTTTACGCTTATTCTGTATCTTCAGTTGTATATTTCCGTACGGCTTATCTGAAGAGTCAGAATTAGCGTAAAATTACGAACACATAAAGTACTGCCCCCAGTGCTGTACAGAGGCAGCAACGGTGTGCAGAAGACTTCCTCTTTTTTATATTTCCGCACACCTTATCTGAAGAGCCAGAATTAGCGTAAAATTAGGGACACATAAAGTATTGGCCCCAGGGCTGTACAGAGCTGCAACGGCGACCAGGAGACTTCCTCCTTTGTCTATTTCCGTATGGCTTATCTGAAGAGTCAGAATTAGCGTAAAAATTAAGTCTTCAGATAAGGCGTGCAGAAATATAAAAAGGAGGAAGTCTTCAGCTCGCCGTTGCAGACTCTGTTCAGCACTGAGGCCAATACTTTATGTATGATTAATTTTACGCAAATTCTGGCTCTTCAGATAAGGCGTGCAGAAATGCAAAAAGGAGAAAGTCTTCTGCTCGCCGTTGCAGCCTCTGTTCAGCACTGGGCAAATACTTTATGTATGCATAATTTTACGCTTATTCTGTATCTTCAGTTGTATATTTCCGTACGGCTTATCTGAAGAGTCAGAATTAGCGTAAAATTACGAACACATAAAGTACTGCCCCCAGTGCTGTACAGAGGCAGCAACGGTGTGCAGAAGACTTCCTCTTTTTTATATTTCCGCACACCTTATCTGAAGAGCCAGAATTAGCGTAAAATTAGGGACACATAAAGTATTTGGCCCCAGGGCTGTACAGAGGCTGCAACGGCGACCAGGAGACTTCCTCCTTTGTCTATTTCCGTATGGCTTATCTGAAGAGTCAGAATTAGCGTAAAAATTAAGTCTTCAGATAAGGCGTGCAGAAATATAAAAAGGAGGAAGTCTTCAGCTCGCCGTTGCAGACTCTGTTCAGCACTGAGGCCAATACTTTATGTATGATTAATTTTACGCAAATTCTGGCTCTTCAGATAAGGCGTGCAGAAATGCAAAAAGGAGAAAGTCTTCTGCTCGCCGTTGCAGCCTCTGTTCAGCACTGGGGCAAATACTTTATGTATGCATAATTTTACGCTTATTCTGTATCTTCAGTTGTATATTTCCGTACGGCTTATCTGAAGAGTCAGAATTAGCGTAAAATTACGAACACATAAAGTACTGCCCCCAGTGCTGTACAGAGGCAGCAACGGTGTGCAGAAGACTTCCTCTTTTTTATATTTCCGCACACCTTATCTGAAGAGCCAGAATTAGCGTAAAATTAGGGACACATAAAGTATTGGCCCCAGGGCTGTACAGAGTCTGCAACGGCGACCAGAGACTTCCTCCTTTGTCTATTTCCGTATGGCTTATCTGAAGAGTCAGAATTAGCGTAAAAATTAAGTCTTCAGATAAGGCGTGCAGAAATATAAAAAGGAGGAAGTCTTCAGCTCGCCGTTGCAGACTCTGTTCAGCACTGAGGCCAATACTTTATGTATGATTAATTTTACGCAAATTCTGGCTCTTCAGATAAGGCGTGCAGAAATGCAAAAAGGAGAAAGTCTTCTGCTCGCCGTTGCAGCCTCTGTTCAGCACTGGGGCAAATACTTTATGTATGCATAATTTTACGCTTATTCTGTATCTTCAGTTGTATATTTCCGTACGGCTTATCTGAAGAGTCAGAATTAGCGTAAAATTACGAACACATAAAGTACTGCCCCAGTGCTGTACAGAGGCAGCAACGGTGTGCAGAAGACTTCCTCTTTTTTATATTTCCGCACACCTTATCTGAAGAGCCAGAATTAGCGTAAAATTAGGGACACATAACGTATTGGCCCCAGGGCTGTACAGAGGCTGCAACTGCGACCAGGAGACTTCCTCCTTTGTCTATTTCCGTATGGCTTATCTGAAGAGTCAGAATTAGCGTAAAAATTAAGTCTTCAGATAAGGCGTGCAGAAATATAAAAAGGAGGAAGTCTTCAGCTCGCCGTTGCAGACTCTGTTCAGCACTGAGGCCAATACTTTATGTATGATTAATTTTACGCAAATTCTGGCTCTTCAGATAAGGCGTGCAGAAATGCAAAAAGGAGAAAGTCTTCTGCTCGCCGTTGCAGCCTCTGTTCAGCACTGGGGCAAATACTTTATGTATGCATAATTTTACGCTTATTCTGTATCTTCAGTTGTATATTTCCGTACGGCTTATCTGAAGAGTCAGAATTAGCGTAAAATTACGAACACATAAAGTACTGCCCCCAGTGCTGTACAGAGGCAGCAACGGTGTGCAGAAGACTTCCTCTTTTTTATATTTCCGCACACCTTATCTGAAGAGCCAGAATTAGCGTAAAATTAGGGACACATAACGTATTGGCCCCAGGGCTGTACAGAGGCTGCAACTGCGACCAGGAGACTTCCTCCTTTGTCTATTTCCGTATGGCTTATCTGAAGAGTCAGAATTAGCGTAAAAATTAAGTCTTCAGATAAGCGTGCAGAAATATAAAAAGGAGGAAGTCTTCAGCTCGCCGTTGCAGACTCTGTTCAGCACTGAGGCCAATACTTTATGTATGATTAATTTTACGCAAATTCTGGCTCTTCAGATAAGGCGTGCAGAAATGCAAAAAGGAGAAGTCTTCTGCTCGCCGTTGCAGCCTCTGTTCAGCACTGGCAAATACTTTATGTATGCATAATTTTACGCTTATTCTGTATCTTCAGTTGTATATTTCCGTACGCTTATCTGAAGAGTCAGAATTAGCGTAAAATTACGAACACATAAAGTACTGCCCCCAGTGCTGTACAGAGGCAGCAACGGTGTGCAGAAGACTTCCTCTTTTTTATATTTCCGCACACCTTATCTGAAGAGCCAGAATTAGCGTAAAATTAGGGACACATAAAGTATTTGCCCCAGGGCTGTACAGAGGCTGCAACGGCGACCAGGAGACTTCCTCCTTTGTCTATTTCCGTATGGCTTATCTGAAGAGTCAGAATTAGCGTAAAAATTAAGTCTTCAGATAAGGCGTGCAGAAATATAAAAAGGAGGAAGTCTTCAGCTCGCCGTTGCAGACTCTGTTCAGCACTGAGGCCAATACTTTATGTATGATTAATTTTACGCAAATTCTGGCTCTTCAGATAAGGCGTGCAGAAATGCAAAAAGGAGAAAGTCTTCTGCTCGCCGTTGCAGCCTCTGTTCAGCACTGGGGCAAATACTTTATGTATGCATAATTTTACGCTTATTCTGTATCTTCAGTTGTATATTTCCGTACGGCTTATCTGAAGAGTCAGAATTAGCGTAAAATTACGAACACATAAAGTACTGCCCCAGTGCTGTACAGAGGCAGCAACGGTGTGCAGAAGACTTCCTCTTTTTTATATTTCCGCACACCTTATCTGAAGAGCCAGAATTAGCGTAAAATTAGGGACACATAAAGTATTGCCCCAGGGCTGTACAGAGGCTGCAACGGCGACCAGGAGACTTCCTCCTTTGTCTATTTCCGTATGGCTTATCTGAAGAGTCAGAATTAGCGTAAAAATTAAGTCTTCAGATAAGGCGTGCAGAAATATAAAAAGGAGGAAGTCTTCAGCTCGCCGTTGCAGACTCTGTTCAGCACTGAGGCCAATACTTTATGTATGATTAATTTTACGCAAATTCTGGCTCTTCAGATAAGGCGTGCAGAAATGCAAAAAGGAGAAAGTCTTCTGCTCGCCGTTGCAGCCTCTGTTCAGCACTGGGGCAAATACTTTATGTATGCATAATTTTACGCTTATTCTGTATCTTCAGTTGTATATTTCCGTACGGCTTATCTGAAGAGTCAGAATTAGCGTAAAATTACGAACACATAAAGTACTGCCCCCAGTGCTGTACAGAGGCAGCAACGGTGTGCAGAAGACTTCCTCTTTTTTATATTTCCGCACACCTTATCTGAAGAGCCAGAATTAGCGTAAAATTAGGGACACATAAAGTATTGGCCCCAGGGCTGTACAGAGTCTGCAACGGCGACCAAGAGACTTCCTCCTTTGTCTATTTCCGTATGGCTTATCTGAAGAGTCAGAATTAGCGTAAAAATTAAGTCTTCAGATAAGGCGTGCAGAAATATAAAAAGGAGGAAGTCTTCAGCTCGCCGTTGCAGACTCTGTTCAGCACTGAGGCCAATACTTTATGTATGATTAATTTTACGCAAATTCTGGCTCTTCAGATAAGGCGTGCAGAAATGCAAAAAGGAGAAAGTCTTCTGCTCGCCGTTGCAGCCTCTGTTCAGCACTGGGGCAAATACTTTATGTATGCATAATTTTACGCTTATTCTGTATCTTCAGTTGTATATTTCCGTACGCTTATCTGAAGAGTCAGAATTAGCGTAAAATTACGAACACATATGTCGCGATTCGTAAATTTTAATTGCCCAAATTAACGAATCGGAATAATTAAGTCCAACCAAATTGCCAATCGAATGCTTTTTCACTTTATTTCTGACGCTTGGTAAAAGGGGACCAATCAAAGCAGGGGGAGCACATTTTTCCAATTGTTGTGTGGTTTATGCGAAGTGAAGGAAAAAAAGTGATCGACAAGGGGGAGTCCATCCGGCGGATATGTGAAACGGGAAAAATGAGTAAATTTTATCGCCGTGGGAAATCTCGAGGATCGGCCGATTCAATGATTGTGGTGCATGGGAAAATGTGTAGGGAGAGTGACCAAGTATTGTGGCAATGGGGTGGGAGCAAGGGGGACACGGACACAGACCAAATTAGGGAAATTGTTCGCAGTTCGCGACACTCCCGGCAGGGTATTGGTGGCACCATTTGGGCTGTTGGATGAGACGGCCAAAAAAGGAGGAATGGGACAAGGGGGGGTTGTGAAACGAATTTGGTTCAACGGCACGGGCTTTCCGAGTTTGGCAAATTCCTTCCATTCTTTAACGGAAGACAGCTGTTCGATTCGTCCTGAGTCCATGATTCGCGTTCGGTTGACCATCATCGGTTGTCCGCGTGCCGGTGTTTGGGAAGTGTGATTGTGCATGTGTGTGGCCAATGATGCGTGTCCGAGTTTAGAGTGAACAGTGGGCGTGCGAGAAGGGTGTGATTGTGTGATTTGACACTTGGGTTTAAAAGTGTGAATTTGTTTCCCCTTGGTATGTCCTACCACCCCGGTAATGACCTGAATTGGGTTAGAAAGTGAAACAACCGGTGGACTGACAGGAGTGGGTGTGTTCGCCATTTGTTCGGGTGGTCCAATATTGACAGAGGGGTGTGCCGAGTCATCGACCAACACGACGAAAGTCGGAGAGGCTGGACATTTTGGCATACTCGAGGCGTCGTTGATGTCGGTGTCAATTTGTGGAGAATGTTCGGTGTGTTTGGCAAGATTAGTGCAAGGTGGTGGGCAATTATCAGAGCAAGGGAGGTGGTCACAATTTGACGGGGAAATGTCGGTGACAGGGGTTGGTTCGGTGCAAATTGGCGGGGAATTCGTAGTGCCAGAATTAGTGGTAAGGCCAAGAGTGTCAGGAGGCAACGAGGAAACGATTATGGGATTAAGGGGTGTGGATGAGAGACTCAGGGAGGCTTCCATTTCGTTTTCTGAATCACCTGGGGTTGTGGAATGTGAAGAGGAGTTAATTTCGGGAATTTGGTCAATATTTAAATAAGAACGAATACTATTCAAAGCGGACAATTGTAATTTAGCACCCTTTCTCTTTTTCATCTAAATTCTGTGTTTACGCGTGAGGGGGGTTAGAACGGAAAGTACGAGGGGGGTCGGCACGACTAACCAAGTCGTTCAAAACGGTTCGGATTTCTTCAAGTTCAATTGAACCAGGGGGCAGGGCATTCAATGCTTCCGAATTGTTTGGTGAGGGAGGGGCGCGAAAACGGTTGCGAAGGACGACAAAAAATTTAATGAACAGAAGAAGCAAGATAGTGACAATTAAGCCAAGCAAAGCGAATAATGTAAGGACGGGGTGGAGGCTGGCTTCGCTTTCGGCTTTACCAAATAGGGCATCAATCCCGAAATAAAGAGCGGACGTTCCAAGAATGGGCAAGGACCCTTTAGCCACGGGTTTAACGATTCCTTTTAATGAGCCCCCTTTGGGTTGGGCACTAATAATGGGCAGGGAAATGATAAATGCGAATACAAAAACTACGTAAACGGTAGGGATAGCTGAGGGGGAATGGGCACGTTCGGGTTCAAGTGGCTGGGTGTTCGGGGTTCTATTGAACAAGAAACGGGATGCAAATTTCCGAAACAAGAGGAAGGCAATCACCAAAAAGGCGCAAGCAATTAGGCCAACGAACAAAATAGCAAGATAAACCCAAAATGGGTGTGAGGGTTGTTCAGGTGGGTGTTGGTGGTAGGCTAACTCGAGAGCAAAGATGTTTCCCATTGGTTTTTAATTGAAGGCAAAGGTTGAGAATGATTAACAATAGGGTGATTTGATGCTTAAATATGGGATGAATGCTTAACAAAATTACAAATAATTTCTCACTGCCCGATCGGAGGGCATAGTTTAAAAATGTTTACAGATTGAAATCATTTAAAATATCGAGATTTTCCTTTGTGGGCGGAATTCGAGCCCACATCCTTTTGTGATCCGAGTTTACTGGGCGCAATGCGTGTGAAAGATTTTCTCGGGTAGGCGGATGATTGGCCCAATTGAATTTTATTTTCTCACGGGTATTTGCCTTGTGATCAGCAATCGTGGGAATGATTGTATGATCGGGAATGTGAGAACGGTCATTTCCGCTATTATTTTCCGCAGAATTTGAGCAAAATTCGGAGGCTTCTAACGGGAAAAGGTGGTGAACAGAGCGTGTGGAAATATGTCCCGATAAAAATTTAATTTGCGCAGTGTCAGGAAAATTTGAAGGGGTAAAATTAACCTTTTGAACAGTGGCGAGGGACCAAACAGAGCGAGGTAACACCTCATTATAAACAAGAACGGGTTCACCTATATGGGGCCATCGTGGATTTGAGGAAGATAATTTTTTATGACGCTCTCTAAGCGAAAGTAAATATTCACTAGCCCAGGATGACATAAATTTTTTAGAAATTTGAGAAAGGGAATTCCACAAATTTGACATCGATTGAATGGTCGAGGAATTAGCTATTTCGGGATCGGAATTTTGCATATTTAGTGGGAATTGTTCTGAATATTTGTTAAGAGGGCGTATAAAGTCAATAGGTCTGAGGGGGCGAGAGTCAGCAGGGTTAGCAGAATCGAAACAAATTGGGCGACTGTTTATAATGCTTTCAATTTCAAATAAAAGGGTCGAAAGTTCCTCAAATTTTAATGAACGGGGAATTGTACCAGCTGATAGAGTTCTTCTGAGATGGTACTTAATCAGAGAAATAAGTCTTTCATAATGCCCACCCTTCCAGGCCGCTGAAGGGGTCCTCAAATGCCAATTTGGAATTTTAGTATGAAATTGGGACACAAAAGATTTGAAGGCAAGAAATGTTGGAGCTTGGTCACAATAAATTGAAGAGGGACATCCAAATTTTGAACAAAATCGCCGATAGGAATGGGAAAAAGATAATAATGATTGATCGGGTACTAAGTCAAGGGAAATTGCTCTGGTAACAAGACAAGCCCAAACTACAATCCAATATTTTTTAGAATTTTTGAAAATTATTTCTTTGGTTTTGGTTTGGGTGGGAACTCGAACAATAAGTGGGCCACAAAAATCAAGTCCAACAGCTGCAAATGGTGCGACTGGTTGTACTCTCTCAGATGGAAAAGGGGGGACCGGGGAAGATCAAAAGTTTGGCGGTAAAGCGCCGACAAGAAAAACACATTTTATGAAGCGTCGTTCAGTTATTCGTCTTCCACGAGGTATCCAAAATTGACGGCGAATTATGGAGAGGGTTTTGAAGAGGACTTGAATGATGATTGAGTAAATGCGTTTCATAAATAATTAGAGCGGTTAGTTGTGACTTGGGTGGTAAATAAATTGGTTCAATGGTATCGGTATTTAAAGAGCTATTAGACAAACGACCCTTGCTTCGAATAAGCCCCTTAGGGTCACTGTATAAGCCTAGGGCCTCATTGTCCTTGTCGGGTGGCGGATTTTGAGATTGTCTTGCTTTATAATAAAAATTAATGAATCACGCAATCATTTGGGTAAATAAAAAGAGTGTGAAACGTAAATTTAAATATTTCCTTATTTTACGGATAAACCGGTGAAAAAAGGCAATGGATCGTAGCAACTTAGGGAGCCGAGAAAAACGGGATAGATCAAAAATGATTGGATTTATAATTGATACATTAGCACAAAAAATGAAAATTGGATTTGAGATTGTTGGGTTCAGATCAAATTTTAAATTATTTGTATGAAACGCTTTTATTTCTTTATGGAATGCCCAAAATGAAATGTCCTGGGATAACCATTGGGACCATTCCACCAAATTGGAGACTCGGATAATGCGGAAGAGGAGGATACACCGCGAGTGCCAATGTCAGCGGGGTTTTCGGTGCCTGGGATATGCCGAACAATCAAATTTTTTGTGGAATGAATGAGGGATATGCGATTTTTGACAAAAATGTCACGCTCAGGGGGCGAATGGAGCCACCCAATTACAGCAGATGAATCAACCCACAAATTAAGGATTGGGTCTAAGTCAAATTCACTTAGCTGGGAAAAGACAAATTTAAGGGCTCGTGTACCCATTAAAGCAGCAATTAATTCCAATCTTGGTATGGTGAGAAGTGCGGGAGAACGTTTGGGTAATGGTTTTATTTTGGTTTTACTAAATATAAGGTGTGACTTGGCATTTTCTTGTGAACAATGGCTGATGCGCATGAATACAGTAACAGACATGGCATTGTTAGAGGCATCAGAAAAACAGTGCAATTGATAGTGTTTGTTGTCTTTAACATTCAAGAAAGATATGAAACGGGGAATCGAAATTTCTGAATTTGGGCTCCAATGGGTAAACAATTTTGACCAACTTTCTTCACAATTTTTTGGTAAAATGTCATCCCATCCTATTTTTTCATGCCACAAAGACTGGAGGAATAATTTGTGTGAAAGTAAAACAGGTGAAATGAGTCCTGTTGGGTCATAAAACGAGGAAACAAAGGCCAAAACAGAGCGCTTTGTTAATAAAAAATTGGGCGGGGGTGGAGAAAGGCAATAAATTAAGGAATCAGTGTCAGTGACCCATTTAATGCCTAAAAATTTTTGATTTGGACCGGTTAACTTTTGATCATGGGAAAGATGAGCGAGAGTCTCGGGTGAATTGCTGGTAAATTCTCTAAGATTTAGGGAAGCGCATTGAAAAAGAGAAATGGCGTCAGAACATTTGGATTGGCCTTCTGTTGAGGTGGAGGCATTGAGTAAAATATTATCGACATAAATGTTATTCAGTATTTCGTTAGAAAGTGGCGAAGGGGATAGGGATAAATGATGCTGAATTGTAGCAGCTAACAGAAACGGGGAACATGATAGTCCAAATGGTACTCTACCGAATCGGAAAATTTGTATATTTTGTTGGGAAAGTGGTTGGCTTGAGTCCTTAAGCCATAAAAATCGTGTACAATCACGGTGCTGAGGGTGAATGGAAATTTGGAGGAACGCCTTTTCTATGTCAGCAATAATTGCGATTTGTGGAAATCGAAATCGAATTAACAGTCCAATTAATTGTGGCAAAATGACGGGGCCAGGGTGGAGACAATTATTTAGAGCGAGTCCGGGTCCGATTTTAGCGGACCCGTCGTAAACAATCCGTAATTTTCCTTTCTGCTCATTAATGACGGCATGATGGGGTAAATAATGTAAAGGGTGAGAAAATTTACTAGGGTTATCCACCTTCTCTATAATGCCGAGTTTTAACTGCTCGGAAAATATTTCGTTGTATTTTTCGAGAAAGGGGTGTTTTTTGGAGACAGTATTAAGTACTGACCGTAATCGTCCATAACAGAGACCAAAATTTGAGGGAATAGATAATGTATGTGGAGGACAAAGAAATGGAAACATGACTTGGTAACGATTGTCCACAAAATCAATCTCAGATTTAAATTTTTCAAGAATTTCGTCGTCAGAAGGGTAATTAGTTAGATCATCGACACCGATGTTTTCTAATGAAAAGTAGTCAATGGGCGAAGTGACTTCAGATTGTGAGGAAAAGTTAGTAATTTGGTAAGAAAAATCGGTTGAATTTGTTAAAATTTTACGTCCCTTCCCGGCAACAATGGGTCCAAGTAGTGTTTGTACTAAGTGATAGCCGGAGGGTAAGCGTTGGGTTATGACAGGCTCAATTTCGTAATAACAATCACTCCCCAAAAGAATAACAGGAAGAACAGTTTCACAGTCTCTTAAAATTTCGGGACAGGTCAAAACATCGGTAGAGAAAGGTACAAAATGAGTGGGTTGGGTTAGGGTCTTAACGGTATGAGCGGAGACAATTAAGGATTTTCCATTTAAAAGGCGGAGTCCAAATTTAGTAATGAATGACTGGGTGAGTTTAGTTTCGGGTGAATTAAAAACACCTAAACGAAGAAGAGTAGGTGTCATTGACAATTTAAGAGAAATGGCCTCAACGGAGGAGATATAGGTGTTAGTACTGGCATCGTCCATCATCAAAATTCCTTGTTTTGCCATAGTAGGATTGTCGGGGTTAAAAAATGTCACACGAGTACATTTAAGGAGAATTGGTTGATCACCTAATGAGTTATTAAGACCTAGGGAAGTGTTAGTTTGAAAAGAAGGATTTAATTCATTGGATTGATCAGTGGGTTCAGATTGAGAAAAATTTTGGGCTGCTTCCGAATTCGATTGATGTAAAACGGGGGTTGCACTGACAGTGTATGGTTGGGCAAAACGTGGGTTAGGGTTAGTGAGTAGGGCGGGCTGATGAAATGGTAAATTCGCTTGACAATGATCGGAATCCGGGTGTTGGCTTTGGACAATTTGAGTTGGGTTCTGATACGAATAGGAGGAATGAGTATACATAGTTGAATTCGAATGCACTGGCTGAGAGGAACACAGAGCTCTAGGGTGAGGTCCCTTACATAATGAGCACGTTGACGGGTGAGGACACTGAGTGGAGAAATGGCCCTCTTTAAGGCACTTGAAGCACCTTTTCAGAATTTTAAGACGTTCCGAACGGCTTTTTGAGTCGGGAAATTCGAAACATTTCGAAGAAAAATGGGAAGGATCGTTACAGAACAGACAAGGCAATTTTGGGGTTAAGCCCCGCTGTGGAGTACGGTCCTGGTTGAATTTTCGAGTATGAAATGTTAGAGTTGGTGGTGGAGGGAAATTGGGTTGGGAAAAATTGGAATGAATTTTAGGAGACTGAGGGGAAAAGCGAGTTTGATTTGGACTAAATTGTGGGTTAGGGTTGAAAAATTTGGGTTTGGCAGGGGTATGAATCTTGGTAACAGATTCAATTTGTTCTCGTCTGCGCAAAAGGGACCTGAGGTAGTCCTTGAGTTTGTCGGGAGTCCAATCGTCGTCCTCTTCCTTGAGTTTGAATAATTCGTCCAGTACGAAGCGAGGAAGTCGCTCTTCAATTTCCATTTGAAATGACGTCGGATTAAAGGAGTGTCCTTGCTGGTCCATTTGCACACAAATGCATTCCAATTGCTCAGTTAGGGAACGAAGGTCGGGACAAAAATTATCGCCCCCACGGACCCGAGGGAGGTTACGGAGGGAATTATGTAAAGAACGCGCAACGTCCTCGGGATTGTCATAACTTTTTCGGAGTAAGTCAAGAGCGGTGGGGTAAGAAGCATCCGAAACGGGAAGTGGACTAATTAGGGTTAGGGGGGAACCAGTCAAGCATTGTTTAAGATAAGTAAATTTAATTGAGTCAGAAATTGAGAGGTCATGGACACCGGCTTTAAAAGTGTTCCAAAATGATTGGAAAGCGGTACAATCACCTGAAAATTTTGGGAGTTCAGTTTTGGGCAGATGGATTAGTTGGTTGTTAGTATTTGGGACTGAATTGGTTGGTTGTTGGGGCTTGGAAAGTCCCAACTCCAATTTGCGTTTGTCGTTCCGAAGGGCTTTGGCGAATTGGCGCAATTCTTGTAAGCAGTTATGATAGGGAGTATTAGCAACAAAATCGTCGTAGGCAGGGTTGTCCAGAGTGCGTTCAGCTCCGGTCATGTTAGTTCGTAAGGCCATCCAGCGGTCGTGGTTAGTGGACAATTGTGAGATGGACTCGTGGACATCGGTTTCAACATCGCGGAGATCAAGCAGGATTGATTCCAAAGTTTGGTTGTAAGCGAAATCGGATTGGCCCTGGGGACGGGCGGGGACAGGAAATTGGGTTTGGTTAGTAAGCAAATTTTGGGCATCGGCGTAAGCGAGCGCTAGGGACGCGCGGAAGGGTGCAGACATTTGAATCGGATATGGAAATTAGAACAGTTTCAGTGGAAAGGGAAGTTTCCCGGCCGTTGTGTCGCGATTCGTAAATTTTAATTGCCCAAATTAACGAATCGGAATAATTAAGTCCAACCAAATTGCCAATCGAATGCTTTTTCACTTTATTTCTGACGCTTGGTAAAAGGGGACCAATCAAAGCAGGGGAGCACATTTTTCCAATTGTTTGTGGTTTATGCGAAGTGAAGGAAAAAAAGTGATCGACAAGGGGAGTCCATCCGGCGGATATGTGAAACGGGAAAATGAGTAAAATTTTATCGCCGTGGGAAATCTCGAGGATCGGCCGATTCAATGATTGTGGTGCATGGGAAAATGTGTAGGGAGAGTGACCAAGTATTGTGGCGATGGGGTGGAGCAAGGGGGACACGGACACAGACCAAATTGGGAAATTGTTCGCAGTTCGACGACATAAAGTACT
Organism: Heterodera glycines; assembly: GCA_004148225.2. Taxonomy (NCBI): domain Eukaryota; kingdom Metazoa; phylum Nematoda; class Chromadorea; order Rhabditida; family Heteroderidae; genus Heterodera; species Heterodera glycines. The sequence continues at coordinate 4,801,865 of CP049705.1, read as the reverse complement.
GCCCCCAGTGCTGTACAGAGGCAGCAACGGTGTGCAGAAGACTTCCTCTTTTTTATATTTCCGCACACCTTATCTGAAGAGCCAGAATTAGCGTAAAATTAGGGACACATAAAGTATTTGCCCCAGGCTGTACAGAGGCTGCAACGGCGACCAGAGACTTCCTCCTTTGTCTATTTCCGTATGGCTTATCTGAAGAGTCAGAATTAGCGTAAAAATTAAGTCTTCAGATAAGGCGTGCAGAAATATAAAAAGGAGGAAGTCTTCAGCTCGCCGTTGCAGACTCTGTTCAGCACTGAGGCCAATACTTTATGTATGATTAATTTTACGCAAATTCTGGCTCTTCAGATAAGGCGTGCAGAAATGCAAAAAGGAGAAAGTCTTCTGCTCGCCGTTGCAGCCTCTGTTCAGCACTGAGGCAAATACTTTATGTATGCATAATTTTACGCTTATTCTGTATCTTCAGTTGTATATTTCCGTACGGCTTATCTGAAGAGTCAGAATTAGCGTAAAATTACGAACACATAAAGTACTGCCCCCAGTGCTGTACAGAGGCAGCAACGGTGTGCAGAAGACTTCCTCTTTTTTATATTTCCGCACACCTTATCTGAAGAGCAGAATTAGCGTAAAATTAGGACACATAAAGTATTGCCCCAGGGCTGTACAGAGGCTGCAACGGCGACCAGAGACTTCCTCCTTTGTCTATTTCCGTATGGCTTATCTGAAGAGTCAGAATTAGCGTAAAAATTAAGTCTTCAGATAAGGCGTGCAGAAATATAAAAAGGAGGAAGTCTTCAGCTCGCCGTTGCAGACTCTGTTCAGCACTGAGGCCAATACTTTATGTATGATTAATTTTACGCAAATTCTGGCTCTTCAGATAAGGCGTGCAGAAATGCAAAAAGGAGAAAGTCTTCTGCTCGCCGTTGCAGCCTCTGTTCAGCACTGGGGCAAATACTTTATGTATGCATAATTTTACGCTTATTCTGTATCTTCAGTTGTATATTTCCGTACGCTTATCTGAAGAGTCAGAATTAGCGTAAAATTACGAACACATAAAGTACTGCCCCCAGTGCTGTACAGAGGCAGCAACGGTGTGCAGAAGACTTCCTCTTTTTTATATTTCCGCACACCTTATCTGAAGAGCCAGAATTAGCGTAAAATTAGGGACACATAAAGTATTGCCCCAGGGCTGTACAGAGGCTGCAACGCGACCAGGAGACTTCCTCCTTTGTCTATTTCCGTATGGCTTATCTGAAGAGTCAGAATTAGCGTAAAAATTAAGTCTTCAGATAAGGCGTGCAGAAATATAAAAAGGAGGAAGTCTTCAGCTCGCCGTTGCAGACTCTGTTCAGCACTGAGGCCAATACTTTATGTATGATTAATTTTACGCAAATTCTGGCTCTTCAGATAAGGCGTGCAGAAATGCAAAAAGGAGAAGTCTTCTGCTCGCCGTTGCAGCCTCTGTTCAGCACTGGGCAAATACTTTATGTATGCATAATTTTACGCTTATTCTGTATCTTCAGTTGTATATTTCCGTACGGCTTATCTGAAGAGTCAGAATTAGCGTAAAATTACGAACACATAAAGTACTGCCCCCAGTGCTGTACAGAGGCAGCAACGGTGTGCAGAAGACTTCCTCTTTTTTATATTTCCGCACACCTTATCTGAAGAGCCAGAATTAGCGTAAAATTAGGGACACATAAAGTATTGGCCCCAGGGCTGTACAGAGGCTGCAACGGCGACCAGGAGACTTCCTCCTTTGTCTATTTCCGTATGGCTTATCTGAAGAGTCAGAATTAGCGTAAAAATTAAGTCTTCAGATAAGGCGTGCAGAAATATAAAAAGGAGGAAGTCTTCAGCTCGCCGTTGCAGACTCTGTTCAGCACTGAGGCCAATACTTTATGTATGATTAATTTTACGCAAATTCTGGCTCTTCAGATAAGGCGTGCAGAAATGCAAAAAGGAGAAAGTCTTCTGCTCGCCGTTGCAGCCTCTGTTCAGCACTGGGCAAATACTTTATGTATGCATAATTTTACGCTTATTCTGTATCTTCAGTTGTATATTTCCGTACGGCTTATCTGAAGAGTCAGAATTAGCGTAAAATTACGAACACATAAAGTACTGCCCCAGTGCTGTACAGAGGCAGCAACGGTGTGCAGAAGACTTCCTCTTTTTTATATTTCCGCACACCTTATCTGAAGAGCCAGAATTAGCGTAAAATTAGGGACACATAAAGTATTGGCCCCAGGGCTGTACAGAGTCTGCAACGGCGACCAGGAGACTTCCTCCTTTGTCTATTTCCGTATGGCTTATCTGAAGAGTCAGAATTAGCGTAAAAATTAAGTCTTCAGATAAGGCGTGCAGAAATATAAAAAGGAGGAAGTCTTCAGCTCGCCGTTGCAGACTCTGTTCAGCACTGAGGCCAATACTTTATGTATGATTAATTTTACGCAAATTCTGGCTCTTCAGATAAGGCGTGCAGAAATGCAAAAAGGAGAAAGTCTTCTGCTCGCCGTTGCAGCCTCTGTTCAGCACTGGGGCAAATACTTTATGTATGCATAATTTTACGCTTATTCTGTATCTTCAGTTGTATATTTCCGTACGGCTTATCTGAAGAGTCAGAATTAGCGTAAAATTACGAACACATAAAGTACTGCCCCAGTGCTGTACAGAGGCAGCAACGGTGTGCAGAAGACTTCCTCTTTTTTATATTTCCGCACACCTTATCTGAAGAGCCAGAATTAGCGTAAAATTAGGGACACATAACGTATTGGCCCCAGGGCTGTACAGAGGCTGCAACGGCGACCAGGAGACTTCCTCCTTTGTCTATTTCCGTATGGCTTATCTGAAGAGTCAGAATTAGCGTAAAAATTAAAGTCTTCAGATAAGGCGTGCAGAAATATAAAAAGGAGGAAGTCTTCAGCTCGCCGTTGCAGACTCTGTCAGCACTGGGCAATACTTTATGTATGATTAATTTTACGCAAATTCTGGCTCTTCAGATAAGGCGTGCAGAAATGCAAAAAGGAGAAAGTCTTCTGCTCGCCGTTGCAGCCTCTGTTCAGCACTGGGGCAAATACTTTATGTATGCATAATTTTACGCTTATTCTGTATCTTCAGTTGTATATTTCCGTACGCTTATCTGAAGAGTCAGAATTAGCGTAAAATTACGAACACATAAAGTACTGCCCCAGTGCTGTACAGAGGCAGCAACGGTGTGCAGAAGACTTCCTCTTTTTTATATTTCCGCACACCTTATCTGAAGAGCCAGAATTAGCGTAAAATTAGGGACACATAAAGTATTGGCCCCAGGGCTGTACAGAGGCTGCAACGGCGACCAGAGACTTCCTCCTTTGTCTATTTCCGTATGGCTTATCTGAAGAGTCAGAATTAGCGTAAAAATTAAGTCTTCAGATAAGGCGTGCAGAAATATAAAAAGGAGGAAGTCTTCAGCTCGCCGTTGCAGACTCTGTTCAGCACTGAGGCCAATACTTTATGTATGATTAATTTTACGCAAATTCTGGCTCTTCAGATAAGGCGTGCAGAAATGCAAAAAGGAGAAAGTCTTCTGCTCGCCGTTGCAGCCTCTGTTCAGCACTGGGCAAATACTTTATGTATGCATAATTTTACGCTTATTCTGTATCTTCAGTTGTATATTTCCGTACGGCTTATCTGAAGAGTCAGAATTAGCGTAAAATTACGAACACATAAAGTACTGCCCCCAGTGCTGTACAGAGGCAGCAACGGTGTGCAGAAGACTTCCTCTTTTTTATATTTCCGCACACCTTATCTGAAGAGCCAGAATTAGCGTAAAATTAGGGACACATAAAGTATTGCCCAGGGCTGTACAGAGGCTGCAACGGCGACCAGGAGACTTCCTCCTTTGTCTATTTCCGTATGGCTTATCTGAAGAGTCAGAATTAGCGTAAAAATTAAGTCTTCAGATAAGGCGTGCAGAAATATAAAAAGGAGGAAGTCTTCAGCTCGCCGTTGCAGACTCTGTTCAGCACTGAGGCCAATACTTTATGTATGATTAATTTTACGCAAATTCTGGCTCTTCAGATAAGGCGTGCAGAAATGCAAAAAGGAGAAGTCTTCTGCTCGCCGTTGCAGCCTCTGTTCAGCACTGGGCAAATACTTTATGTATGCATAATTTTACGCTTATTCTGTATCTTCAGTTGTATATTTCCGTACGGCTTATCTGAAGAGTCAGAATTAGCGTAAAATTACGAACACATAAAGTACTGCCCCAGTGCTGTACAGAGGCAGCAACGGTGTGCAGAAGACTTCCTCTTTTTTATATTTCCGCACACCTTATCTGAAGAGCCAGAATTAGCGTAAAATTAGGGACACATAAAGTATTGGCCCCAGGGCTGTACAGAGGCTGCAACGGCGACCAGGAGACTTCCTCCTTTGTCTATTTCCGTATGGCTTATCTGAAGAGTCAGAATTAGCGTAAAAATTAAGTCTTCAGATAAGGCGTGCAGAAATATAAAAAGGAGGAAGTCTTCAGCTCGCCGTTGCAGACTCTGTTCAGCACTGAGGCCAATACTTTATGTATGATTAATTTTACGCAAATTCTGGCTCTTCAGATAAGGCGTGCAGAAATGCAAAAAGGAGAAAGTCTTCTGCTCGCCGTTGCAGCCTCTGTTCAGCACTGGGGCAAATACTTTATGTATGCATAATTTTACGCTTATTCTGTATCTTCAGTTGTATATTTCCGTACGGCTTATCTGAAGAGTCAGAATTAGCGTAAAATTACGAACACATAAAGTACTGCCCCAGTGCTGTACAGAGGCAGCAACGGTGTGCAGAAGACTTCCTCTTTTTTATATTTCCGCACACCTTATCTGAAGAGCCAGAATTAGCGTAAAATTAGGGACACATAAAGTATTGGCCCCAGGGCTGTACAGAGGCTGCAACGGCGACCAGGAGACTTCCTCCTTTGTCTATTTCCGTATGGCTTATCTGAAGAGTCAGAATTAGCGTAAAAATTAAGTCTTCAGATAAGGCGTGCAGAAATATAAAAAGGAGGAAGTCTTCAGCTCGCCGTTGCAGACTCTGTTCAGCACTGAGGCCAATACTTTATGTATGATTAATTTTACGCAAATTCTGGCTCTTCAGATAAGGCGTGCAGAAATGCAAAAAGGAGAAAGTCTTCTGCTCGCCGTTGCAGCCTCTGTTCAGCACTGGGCAAATACTTTATGTATGCATAATTTTACGCTTATTCTGTATCTTCAGTTGTATATTTCCGTACGCTTATCTGAAGAGTCAGAATTAGCGTAAAATTACGAACACATAAAGTACTGCCCCCAGTGCTGTACAGAGGCAGCAACGGTGTGCAGAAGACTTCCTCTTTTTTATATTTCCGCACACCTTATCTGAAGAGCCAGAATTAGCGTAAAATTAGGGACACATAAAGTATTGGCCCCAGGGCTGTACAGAGGCTGCAACGGCGACCAGGAGACTTCCTCCTTTGTCTATTTCCGTATGGCTTATCTGAAGAGTCAGAATTAGCGTAAAAATTAAGTCTTCAGATAAGGCGTGCAGAAATATAAAAAGGAGGAAGTCTTCAGCTCGCCGTTGCAGACTCTGTTCAGCACTGAGGCCAATACTTTATGTATGATTAATTTTACGCAAATTCTGGCTCTTCAGATAAGGCGTGCAGAAATGCAAAAAGGAGAAAGTCTTCTGCTCGCCGTTGCAGCCTCTGTTCAGCACTGGGGCAAATACTTTATGTATGCATAATTTTACGCTTATTCTGTATCTTCAGTTGTATATTTCCGTACGGCTTATCTGAAGAGTCAGAATTAGCGTAAAATTACGAACACATAAAGTACTGCCCCCAGTGCTGTACAGAGGCAGCAACGGTGTGCAGAAGACTTCCTCTTTTTTATATTTCCGCACACCTTATCTGAAGAGCCAGAATTAGCGTAAAATTAGGGACACATAAAGTATTGGCCCCAGGGCTGTACAGAGGCTGCAACGGCGACCAGGAGACTTCCTCCTTTGTCTATTTCCGTATGGCTTATCTGAAGAGTCAGAATTAGCGTAAAAATTAAGTCTTCAGATAAGGCGTGCAGAAATATAAAAAGGAGGAAGTCTTCAGCTCGCCGTTGCAGACTCTGTTCAGCACTGAGGCCAATACTTTATGTATGATTAATTTTACGCAAATTCTGGCTCTTCAGATAAGGCGTGCAGAAATGCAAAAAGGAGAAAGTCTTCTGCTCGCCGTTGCAGCCTCTGTTCAGCACTGGGCAAATACTTTATGTATGCATAATTTTACGCTTATTCTGTATCTTCAGTTGTATATTTCCGTACGGCTTATCTGAAGAGTCAGAATTAGCGTAAAATTACGAACACATAAAGTACTGCCCCCAGTGCTGTACAGAGGCAGCAACGGTGTGCAGAAGACTTCCTCTTTTTTATATTTCCGCACACCTTATCTGAAGAGCCAGAATTAGCGTAAAATTAGGGACACATAAAGTATTGGCCCCAGGGCTGTACAGAGGCTGCAACGGCGACCAGGAGACTTCCTCCTTTGTCTATTTCCGTATGGCTTATCTGAAGAGTCAGAATTAGCGTAAAAATTAAGTCTTCAGATAAGGCGTGCAGAAATATAAAAAGGAGGAAGTCTTCAGCTCGCCGTTGCAGACTCTGTTCAGCACTGAGGCCAATACTTTATGTATGATTAATTTTACGCAAATTCTGGCTCTTCAGATAAGGCGTGCAGAAATGCAAAAAGGAGAAAGTCTTCTGCTCGCCGTTGCAGCCTCTGTTCAGCACTGGGGCAAATACTTTATGTATGCATAATTTTACGCTTATTCTGTATCTTCAGTTGTATATTTCCGTACGGCTTATCTGAAGAGTCAGAATTAGCGTAAAATTACGAACACATAAAGTACTGCCCCAGTGCTGTACAGAGGCAGCAACGGTGTGCAGAAGACTTCCTCTTTTTTATATTTCCGCACACCTTATCTGAAGAGCCAGAATTAGCGTAAAATTAGGGACACATAACGTATTGGCCCCAGGGCTGTACAGAGGCTGCAACTGCGACCAGGAGACTTCCTCCTTTGTCTATTTCCGTATGGCTTATCTGAAGAGTCAGAATTAGCGTAAAAATTAAGTCTTCAGATAAGGCGTGCAGAAATATAAAAAGGAGGAAGTCTTCAGCTCGCCGTTGCAGACTCTGTTCAGCACTGAGGCCAATACTTTATGTATGATTAATTTTACGCAAATTCTGGCTCTTCAGATAAGGCGTGCAGAAATGCAAAAAGGAGAAAGTCTTCTGCTCGCCGTTGCAGCCTCTGTTCAGCACTGGGGCAAATACTTTATGTATGCATAATTTTACGCTTATTCTGTATCTTCAGTTGTATATTTCCGTACGGCTTATCTGAAGAGTCAGAATTAGCGTAAAATTACGAACACATAAAGTACTGCCCCAGTGCTGTACAGAGGCAGCAACGGTGTGCAGAAGACTTCCTCTTTTTTATATTTCCGCACACCTTATCTGAAGAGCCAGAATTAGCGTAAAATTAGGGACACATAAAGTATTGGCCCCAGGGCTGTACAGAGGCTGCAACGGCGACCAGAGACTTCCTCCTTTGTCTATTTCCGTATGGCTTATCTGAAGAGTCAGAATTAGCGTAAAAATTAAGTCTTCAGATAAGGCGTGCAGAAATATAAAAAGGAGGAAGTCTTCAGCTCGCCGTTGCAGACTCTGTTCAGCACTGAGGCCAATACTTTATGTATGATTAATTTTACGCAAATTCTGGCTCTTCAGATAAGGCGTGCAGAAATGCAAAAAGGAGGAAGTCTTCTGCTCGCCGTTGCAGCCTCTGTTCAGCACTGGGCAAATACTTTATGTATGCATAATTTTACGCTTATTCTGTATCTTCAGTTGTATATTTCCGTACGGCTTATCTGAAGAGTCAGAATTAGCGTAAAATTACGAACACATAAAGTACTGCCCCCAGTGCTGTACAGAGGCAGCAACGGTGTGCAGAAGACTTCCTCTTTTTTATATTTCCGCACACCTTATCTGAAGAGCCAGAATTAGCGTAAAATTAGGGACACATAAAGTATTGCCCCAGGGCTGTACAGAGGCTGCAACGGCGACCAGGAGACTTCCTCCTTTGTCTATTTCCGTATGGCTTATCTGAAGAGTCAGAATTAGCGTAAAAATTAAGTCTTCAGATAAGGCGTGCAGAAATATAAAAAGGAGGAAGTCTTCAGCTCGCCGTTGCAGACTCTGTTCAGCACTGAGGCCAATACTTTATGTATGATTAATTTTACGCAAATTCTGGCTCTTCAGATAAGGCGTGCAGAAATGCAAAAAGGAGAAAGTCTTCTGCTCGCCGTTGCAGCCTCTGTTCAGCACTGGGCAAATACTTTATGTATGCATAATTTTACGCTTATTCTGTATCTTCAGTTGTATATTTCCGTACGGCTTATCTGAAGAGTCAGAATTAGCGTAAAATTACGAACACATAAAGTACTGCCCCCAGTGCTGTACAGAGGCAGCAACGGTGTGCAGAAGACTTCCTCTTTTTTATATTTCCGCACACCTTATCTGAAGAGCCAGAATTAGCGTAAAATTAGGGACACATAAAGTATTGCCCCAGGGCTGTACAGAGGCTGCAACGGCGACCAGGAGACTTCCTCCTTTGTCTATTTCCGTATGGCTTATCTGAAGAGTCAGAATTAGCGTAAAAATTAAGTCTTCAGATAAGGCGTGCAGAAATATAAAAAGGAGGAAGTCTTCAGCTCGCCGTTGCAGACTCTGTTCAGCACTGAGGCCAATACTTTATGTATGATTAATTTTACGCAAATTCTGGCTCTTCAGATAAGGCGTGCAGAAATGCAAAAAGGAGAAAGTCTTCTGCTCGCCGTTGCAGCCTCTGTTCAGCACTGGGGCAAATACTTTATGTATGCATAATTTTACGCTTATTCTGTATCTTCAGTTGTATATTTCCGTACGGCTTATCTGAAGAGTCAGAATTAGCGTAAAATTACGAACACATAAAGTACTGCCCCCAGTGCTGTACAGAGGCAGCAACGGTGTGCAGAAGACTTCCTCTTTTTTATATTTCCGCACACCTTATCTGAAGAGCCAGAATTAGCGTAAAATTAGGGACACATAAAGTATTGGCCCCAGGGCTGTACAGAGGCTGCAACGGCGACCAGGAGACTTCCTCCTTTGTCTATTTCCGTATGGCTTATCTGAAGAGTCAGAATTAGCGTAAAAATTAAGTCTTCAGATAAGGCGTGCAGAAATATAAAAAGGAGGAAGTCTTCAGCTCGCCGTTGCAGACTCTGTTCAGCACTGAGGCCAATACTTTATGTATGATTAATTTTACGCAAATTCTGGCTCTTCAGATAAGGCGTGCAGAAATGCAAAAAGGGGAAAGTCTTCTGCTCGCCGTTGCAGCCTCTGTTCAGCACTGGGCAAATACTTTATGTATGCATAATTTTACGCTTATTCTGTATCTTCAGTTGTATATTTCCGTACGGCTTATCTGAAGAGCCAGAATTAGCGTAAAATTACGAACACATAAAGTACTGCCCCCAGTGCTGTACAGAGGCAGCAACGGTGTGCAGAAGACTTCCTCTTTTTTATATTTCCGCACACCTTATCTGAAGAGCCAGAATTAGCGTAAAATTAGGGACACATAAAGTATTGGCCCCAGGGCTGTACAGAGGCTGCAACTGCGACCAGGAGACTTCCTCCTTTGTCTATTTCCGTATGGCTTATCTGAAGAGTCAGAATTAGCGTAAAAATTAAGTCTTCAGATAAGGCGTGCAGAAATATAAAAAGGAGGAAGTCTTCAGCTCGCCGTTGCAGACTCTGTTCAGCACTGAGGCCAATACTTTATGTATGATTAATTTTACGCAAATTCTGGCTCTTCAGATAAGGCGTGCAGAAATGCAAAAAGGAGGAAGTCTTCTGCTCGCCGTTGCAGCCTCTGTTCAGCACTGGGGCAAATACTTTATGTATGCATAATTTTACGCTTATTCTGTATCTTCAGTTGTATATTTCCGTACGGCTTATCTGAAGAGCCAGAATTAGCGTAAAATTAGGGACACATAAAGTATTGGCCCCAGGCTGTACAGAGCTTGCAAACTGCGACCAGGAGACTTCCTCCTTTGTCTATTTCCGTATGGCTTATCTGAAGAGTCAGAATTAGCGTAAAAATTAAGTCTTCAGATAAGGCGTGCAGAAATATAAAAAGGAGGAAGTCTTCAGCTCGCCGTTGCAGACTCTGTTCAGCACTGAGGCCATTACTTTATGTATGATTAATTTTACGCAAATTCTGGCTCTTCAGATAAGGCGTGCAGAAATGCAAAAAGGAGGAAGTCTTCTGCTCGCCGTTGCAGCCTCTGTTCAGCACTGGGGCAAATACTTTATGTATGCATAATTTTACGCTTATTCTGTATCTTCAGTTGTATATTTCCGTACGGCTTATCTGAAGAGTCAGAATTAGCGTAAAATTACGAACACATAAAGTACTGCCCCCAGTGCTGTACAGAGGCAGCAACGGTGTGCAGAAGACTTCCTCTTTTTATATTTCCGCACACCTTATCTGAAGAGCCAGAATTAGCGTAAAATTAGGGACACATAAAGTATTGGCCCAGGGCTGTACAGAGGCTGCAACGCGACCAGGAGACTTCCTCCTTTGTCTATTTCCGTATGGCTTATCTGAAGAGTCAGAATTAGCGTAAAAATTAAGTCTTCAGATAAGGCGTGCAGAAATATAAAAAGGAGGAAGTCTTCTGCTCGCCGTTGCAGACTCTGTTCAGCACTGAGGCCAATACTTTATGTATGATTAATTTTACGCAAATTCTGGCTCTTCAGATAAGGCGTGCAGAAATGCAAAAAGGAGAAAGTCTTCTGCTCGCCGTTGCAGCCTCTGTTCAGCACTGGGCAAATACTTTATGTATGCATAATTTTACGCTTATTCTGTATCTTCAGTTGTATATTTCCGTACGGCTTATCTGAAGAGTCAGAATTAGCGTAAAATTACGAACACATAGAGTACTGCCCCAGTGCTGTACAGAGGCAGCAACGGTGTGCAGAAGACTTCCTCTTTTTTATATTTCCGCACACCTTATCTGAAGAGCCAGAATTAGCGTAAAATTAGGGACACATAACGTATTGGCCCCAGGGCTGTACAGAGGCTGCAACTGCGACCAGGAGACTTCCTCCTTTGTCTATTTCCGTATGGCTTATCTGAAGAGTCAGAATTAGCGTAAAAATTAAGTCTTCAGATAAGGCGTGCAGAAATATAAAAAGGAGGAAGTCTTCAGCTCGCCGTTGCAGACTCTGTTCAGCACTGAGGCCAATACTTTATGTATGATTAATTTTACGCAAATTCTGGCTCTTCAGATAAGGCGTGCAGAAATGCAAAAAGGAGGAAGTCTTCTGCTCGCCGTTGCAGCCTCTGTTCAGCACTGGGGCAAATACTTTATGTATGCATAATTTTACGCTTATTCTGTATCTTCAGTTGTATATTTCCGTACGCTTATCTGAAGAGTCAGAATTAGCGTAAAATTACGAACACATAAAGTACTGCCCCCAGTGCTGTACAGAGGCAGCAACGGTGTGCAGAAGACTTCCTCTTTTTTATATTTCCGCACACCTTATCTGAAGAGCCAGAATTAGCGTAAAATTAGGGACACATAAAGTATTGGCCCAGGGCTGTACAGAGGCTGCAACTGCGACCAGGAGACTTCCTCCTTTGTCTATTTCCGTATGGCTTATCTGAAGAGTCAGAATTAGCGTAAAAATTAAGTCTTCAGATAAGGCGTGCAGAAATATAAAAAGGAGGAAGTCTTCTGCTCGCCGTTGCAGCCTCTGTTCAGCACTGGGGCAAATACTTTATGTATGATTAATTTTACGCAAATTCTGGCTCTTCAGATAAGGCGTGCAGAAATGCAAAAAGGAGAAAGTCTTCTGCTCGCCGTTGCAGCCTCTGTTCAGCACTGGGCAAATACTTTATGTATGCATAATTTTACGCTTATTCTGTATCTTCAGTTGTATATTTCCGTACGGCTTATCTGAAGAGTCAGAATTAGCGTAAAATTACGAACACATAGAGTACTGCCCCCAGTGCTGTACAGAGGCAGCAACGGTGTGCAGAAGACTTCCTCTTTTTTATATTTCCGCACACCTTATCTGAAGAGCCAGAATTAGCGTAAAATTAGGGACACATAACGTATTGGCCCCAGGGCTGTACAGAGGCTGCAACTGCGACCAGGAGACTTCCTCCTTTGTCTATTTCCGTATGGCTTATCTGAAGAGTCAGAATTAGCGTAAAAATTAAGTCTTCAGATAAGGCGTGCAGAAATATAAAAAGGAGGAAGTCTTCAGCTCGCCGTTGCAGACTCTGTTCAGCACTGAGGCCAATACTTTATGTATGATTAATTTTACGCAAATTCTGGCTCTTCAGATAAGGCGTGCAGAAATGCAAAAAGGAGGAAGTCTTCTGCTCGCCGTTGCAGCCTCTGTTCAGCACTGGGGCAAATACTTTATGTATGCATAATTTTACGCTTATTCTGTATCTTCAGTTGTATATTTCCGTACGGTTATCTGAAGAGTCAGAATTAGCGTAAAATTACGAACACATAAAGTACTGCCCCAGTGCTGTACAGAGGCAGCAACGGTGTGCAGAAGACTTCCTCTTTTTTATATTTCCGCACACCTTATCTGAAGAGCCAGAATTAGCGTAAAATTAGGACACATAAAGTATTGGCCCCAGGGCTGTACAGAGGCTGCAACTGCGACCAGGAGACTTCCTCCTTTGTCTATTTCCGTATGGCTTATCTGAAGAGTCAGAATTAGCGTAAAAATTAAGTCTTCAGATAAGGCGTGCAGAAATATAAAAAGGAGGAAGTCTTCAGCTCGCCGTTGCAGACTCTGTTCAGCACTGAGGCCAATACTTTATGTATGATTAATTTTACGCAAATTCTGGCTCTTCAGATAAGGCGTGCAGAAATGCAAAAAGGAGGAAGTCTTCTGCTCGCCGTTGCAGCCTCTGTTCAGCACTGGGGCAAATACTTTATGTATGCATAATTTTACGCTTATTCTGTATCTTCAGTTGTATATTTCCGTACGGCTTATCTGAAGAGTCAGAATTAGCGTAAAATTACGAACACATAAAGTACTGCCCCCAGTGCTGTACAGAGGCAGCAACGGTGTGCAGAAGACTTCCTCTTTTTTATATTTCCGCACACCTTATCTGAAGAGCCAGAATTAGCGTAAAATTAGGGACACATAAAGTATTGCCCCCAGGGCTGTACAGAGGCTGCAACTACGACCAGGAGACTTCCTCCTTTGTCTATTTCCGTATGGCTTATCTGAAGAGTCAGAATTAGCGTAAAAATTAAGTCTTCAGATAAGGCGTGCAGAAATATAAAAAGGAGGAAGTCTTCAGCTCGCCGTTGCAGACTCTGTTCAGCACTGAGGCCAATACTTTATGTATGATTAATTTTACGCAAATTCTGGCTCTTCAGATAAGGCGTGCAGAAATGCAAAAAGGAGAAAGTCTTCTGCTCGCCGTTGCAGCCTCTGTTCAGCACTGGGGCAAATACTTTATGTATGCATAATTTTACGCTTATTCTGTATCTTCAGTTGTATATTTCCGTACGGCTTATCTGAAGAGCCAGAATTAGCGTAAAATTAGGAACACATAAAGTACTGCCCCCAGTGCTGTACAGAGGCAGCAACGGTGTGCAGAAGACTTCCTCTTTTTTATATTTCCGCACACCTTATCTGAAGAGCCAGAATTAGCGTAAAATTAGGACACATAAAGTATTGGCCCCAGGGCTGTACAGAGTCTGCAACGCGACCAGGAGACTTCCTCCTTTGTCTATTTCCGTATGGCTTATCTGAAGAGTCAGAATTAGCGTAAAAATTAAGTCTTCAGATAAGGCGTGCAGAAATATAAAAAGGAGGAAGTCTTCAGCTCGCCGTTGCAGACTCTGTCAGCACTGAGGCCAATACTTTATGTATGATTAATTTTACGCAAATTCTGGCTCTTCAGATAAGGCGTGCAGAAATGCAAAAAGGAGGAATCTTCTGCTCGCCGTTGCAGCCTCTGTTCAGCACTGGGCAAATACTTTATGTATGCCATAATTTTACGCTTATTCTGTATCTTCAGTTGTATACCGTACCTTATCTGAAGAGTCAGAATTAGCGTAAAATTACGAACACATAAAGTACTGCCCCCAGTGCTGTACAGAGGCAGCAACGGTGTGCAGAAGACTTCCTCTTTTTTATATTTCCGCACACCTTATCTGAAGAGCCAGAATTAGCGTAAAATTAGGGACACATAAAGTATTTGGCCCCAGGGCTGTACAGAGGCTGCAACGGCGACAGGAGACTTCCTCCTTTGTCTATTTCCGTATGGCTTATCTGAAGAGTCAGAATTAGCGTAAAAATTAAGTCTTCAGATAAGGCGTGCAGAAATATAAAAAGGAGGAAGTCTTCAGCTCGCCGTTGCAGACTCTGTTCAGCACTGAGGCCAATACTTTATGTATGATTAATTTTACGCAAATTCTGGCTCTTCAGATAAGGCGTGCAGAAATGCAAAAAGGAGAAAGTCTTCTGCTCGCCGTTGCAGCCTCTGTTCAGCACTGGGGCAAATACTTTATGTATGCATAATTTTACGCTTATTCTGTATCTTCAGTTGTATATTTCCGTACGGCTTATCTGAAGAGTCAGAATTAGCGTAAAATTACGAAACATAAAGTACTGCCCCCAGTGCTGTACAGAGGCAGCAACGGTGTGCAGAAGACTTCCTCTTTTTATATTTCCGCACACCTTATCTGAAGAGCCAGAATTAGCGTAAAATTAGGGACACATAAAGTATTTGCCCCAGGGCTGTACAGAGGCTGCAACGGCGACCAGGAGACTTCCTCCTTTGTCTATTTCCGTTGGCTTATCTGAAGAGTCAGAATTAGCGTAAAAATTAAGTCTTCAATAAGGCGTGCAGAAATATAAAAAGGAGGAAGTCTTCAGCTCGCCGTTGCAGACTCTGTTCAGCACTGAGGCCAATACTTTATGTATGATTAATTTTACGCAAATTCTGGCTCTTCAGATAAGGCGTGCAGAAATGCAAAAAGGAGGAAGTCTTCTGCTCGCCGTTGCAGCCTCTGTTCAGCACTGGGCAAATACTTTATGTATGCATAATTTTACGCTTATTCTGTATCTTCAGTTGTATATTTCCGTACGGCTTATCTGAAGAGTCAGAATTAGCGTAAAATTACGAACACATAAAGTACTGCCCCCAGTGCTGTACAGAGGCAGCAACGGTGTGCAGAAGACTTCCTCTTTTTCTATTTCCGTATGGCTTATCTGAAGAGCCAGAATTAGCGTAAAATTAAGTCTTCAGATAAGGGTGCAGAAATGCAAAAAAGAGGAAGTTTCGCTCGCCGTTGCACTCTGTTCAGCACTGAGGCCAATCTTTATGTATGATTAATTTTACGCAAATTCTGGCTCTTCAGATAAGGCGTGCAGAAATGCAAAAAGGAGGAAGTCTTCAGCTCGCCGTTGCAGCCCTCTGTTCAGCACTGAGGCCAATACTTTATGTATGATTAATTTTACGCAAATTCTGGCTCTTCAGATAAGGCGTGCAGAAATGCAAAAAGGAGAAGTCTTCTGCTCGCCGTTGCAGCCTCTGTTCAGCACTGGGGCAAATACTTTATGTATGCATAATTTACGCTTATTCTGTATCTTCAGTTGTATATTTCCGTACGGCTTATCTGAAGAGTCAGAATTAGCGTAAAATTACGAACACATAAAGTACTGCCCCAGTGCTGTACAGAGGCAGCAACGGTGTGCAGAAGACTTCCTCTTTTTTATATTTCCGCACACCTTATCTGAAGAGCCAGAATTAGCGTAAAATTAGGGACACATAAAGTATTTGCCCCAGGGCTGTACAGAGGCTGCAACGCGACCAGAGACTTCCTCCTTTGTCTATTTCCGTATGGCTTATCTGAAGAGTCAGAATTAGCGTAAAAATTAAGTCTTCAGATAAGGCGTGCAGAAATATAAAAAGGAGGAAGTCTTCAGCTCGCCGTTGCAGACTCTGTTCAGCACTGAGGCCAATACTTTATGTATGATTAATTTTACGCAAATTCTGGCTCTTCAGATAAGGCGTGCAGAAATGCAAAAAGGAGAAAGTCTTCTGCTCGCCGTTGCAGCCTCTGTTCAGCACTGGGCAAATACTTTATGTATGCATAATTTTACGCTTATTCTGTATCTTCAGTTGTATATTTCCGTACGGCTTATCTGAAGAGTCAGAATTAGCGTAAAATTACGAACACATAAAGTACTGCCCCAGTGCTGTACAGAGGCAGCAACGGTGTGCAGAAGACTTCCTCTTTTTTATATTTCCGCACACCTTATCTGAAGAGCCAGAATTAGCGTAAAATTAGGGACACATAAAGTATTGCCCCAGGGCTGTACAGAGGCTGCAACGGCGACCAGGAGACTTCCTCCTTTGTCTATTTCCGTATGGCTTATCTGAAGAGTCAGAATTAGCGTAAAAATTAAGTCTTCAGATAAGGCGTGCAGAAATATAAAAAGGAGGAAGTCTTCAGCTCGCCGTTGCAGACTCTGTTCAGCACTGAGGCCAATACTTTATGTATGATTAATTTTACGCAAATTCTGGCTCTTCAGATAAGGCGTGCAGAAATGCAAAAAGGAGGAAGTCTTCTGCTCGCCGTTGCAGCCTCTGTTCAGCACTGGGCAAATACTTTATGTATGCATAATTTTACGCTTATTCTGTATCTTCAGTTGTATATTTCCGTACGGCTTATCTGAAGAGTCAGAATTAGCGTAAAATTACGAACACATAAAGTACTGCCCCCAGTGCTGTACAGAGGCAGCAACGGTGTGCAGAAGACTTCCTCTTTTTTATATTTCCGCACACCTTATCTGAAGAGCCAGAATTAGCGTAAAATTAGGGACACATAAAGTATTGCCCCAGGGCTGTACAGAGGCTGCAACGGCGACCAGGAGACTTCCTCCTTTGTCTATTTCCGTATGGCTTATCTGAAGAGTCAGAATTAGCGTAAAAATTAAGTCTTCAGATAAGGCGTGCAGAAATATAAAAAGGAGGAAGTCTTCAGCTCGCCGTTGCAGACTCTGTTCAGCACTGAGGCCAATACTTTATGTATGATTAATTTTACGCAAATTCTGGCTCTTCAGATAAGGCGTGCAGAAATGCAAAAAGGAGGAAGTCTTCTGCTCGCCGTTGCAGCCTCTGTTCAGCACTGGGGCAAATACTTTATGTATGCATAATTTTACGCTTATTCTGTATCTTCAGTTGTATATTTCCGTACGGCTTATCTGAAGAGTCAGAATTAGTTAGCGTAAAATTAGGGACACATAAAGTATTGGCCCCAGGGCTGTACAGAGGCTGCAACGGCGACCAGGAGACTTCCTCCTTTGTCTATTTCCGTATGGCTTATCTGAAGAGTCAGAATTAGCGTAAAAATTAAGTCTTCAGATAAGGCGTGCAGAAATAAAAAGGAGGAAGTCTTCAGCTCGCCGTTGCAGACTCTGTTCAGCACTGAGGCCAATACTTTATGTATGATTAATTTTACGCAAATTCTGGCTCTTCAGATAAGGCGTGCAGAAATGCAAAAATGAGGAAGTCTTCTGCTCGCCGTTGCAGCCTCTGTTCAGCACTGAGGCCAATACTTTATGTATGCATAATTTTACGCTTATTCTGTATCTTCAGTTGTATATTTCCGTACGGCTTATCTGAAGAGTCAGAATTAGCGTAAAATTACGAACACATAAAGTACTGCCCCCAGTGCTGTACAGAGGCAGCAACGGTGTGCAGAAGACTTCCTCTTTTTTATATTTCCGCACACCTTATCTGAAGAGCCAGAATTAGCGTAAAATTAGGGACACATAAAGTATTTGCCCCAGGGCTGTACAGAGGCTGCAACGGCGACAGGAGCTTCTCCTTTGTCTATTTCCGTATGGCTTATCTGAAGAGTCAGAATTAGCGTAAAAATTAAGTCTTCAGATAAGGCGTGCAGAAATATAAAAAGGAGGAAGTCTTCAGCTCGCCGTTGCAGACTCTGTTCAGCACTGAGGCCAATACTTTATGTATGATTAATTTTACGCAAATTCTGGCTCTTCAGATAAGGCGTGCAGAAATGCAAAAAGGAGGAAGTCTTCTGCTCGCCGTTGCAGCCTCTGTTCAGCACTGAGGCAAATACTTTATGTATGCATAATTTTACGCTTATTCTGTATCTTCAGTTGTATATTTCCGTACGCTTATCTGAAGAGTCAGAATTAGCGTAAAATTACGAACACATAAAGTACTGCCCCCAGTGCTGTACAGAGGCAGCAACGGTGTGCAGAAGACTTCCTCTTTTTTATATTTCCGCACACCTTATCTGAAGAGCCAGAATTAGCGTAAAATTAGGGACACATAAAGTATTTGCCCCAGGGCTGTACAGAGGCTGCAACGGCGACCAGGAGACTTCCTCCTTTGTCTATTTCCGTATGGCTTATCTGAAGAGTCAGAATTAGCGTAAAAATTAAGTCTTCAGATAAGGCGTGCAGAAATATAAAAAGGAGGAAGTCTTCAGCTCGCCGTTGCAGACTCTGTTCAGCACTGAGGCCAATACTTTATGTATGATTAATTTTACGCAAATTCTGGCTCTTCAGATAAGGCGTGCAGAAATGCAAAAAGGAGGAAGTCTTCTGCTCGCCGTTGCAGCCTCTGTTCAGCACTGGGGCAAATACTTTATGTATGCATAATTTTACGCTTATTCTGTATCTTCAGTTGTATATTTCCGTACGGCTTATCTGAAGAGTCAGAATTAGTTAGCGTAAAATTAGGGACACATAAAGTATTGGCCCCAGGGCTGTACAGAGGCTGCAACGGCGACCAGGAGACTTCCTCCTTTGTCTATTTCCGTATGGCTTATCTGAAGAGTCAGAATTAGCGTAAAAATTAAGTCTTCAGATAAGGCGTGCAGAAATGCAAAAATGAGGAAGTCTTCTGCTCGCCGTTGCAGCCTCTGTTCAGCACTGAGGCAAATACTTTATGTATGCATAATTTTACGCTTATTCTGTATCTTCAGTTGTATATTTCCGTACGCTTATCTGAAGAGTCAGAATTAGCGTAAAATTACGAACACATAAAGTACTGCCCCCAGGCTGTACAGAGGCAGCAACGGTGTGCAGAAGACTTCCTCTTTTTTATATTTCCGCACACCTTATCTGAAGAGCCAGAATTAGCGTAAAATTAGGGACACATAAAGTATTGGCCCCAGGGCTGTACAGAGGCTGCAACGGCGACCAGGAGACTTCCTCCTTTGTCTATTTCCGTATGGCTTATCTGAAGAGTCAGAATTAGCGTAAAAATTAAGTCTTCAGATAAGGCGTGCAGAAATATAAAAAGGAGGAAGTCTTCAGCTCGCCGTTGCAGACTCTGTTCAGCACTGAGGCCAATACTTTATGTATGATTAATTTTACGCAAATTCTGGCTCTTCAGATAAGGCGTGCAGAAATGCAAAAAGGAGGAAGTCTTCTGCTCGCCGTTGCAGCCTCTGTTCAGCACTGGGGCAAATACTTTATGTATGCATAATTTTACGCTTATTCTGTATCTTCAGTTGTATATTTCCGTACGGCTTATCTGAAGAGTCAGAATTAGCGTAAAATTACGAACACATAAAGTACTGCCCCCAGTGCTGTACAGAGGCAGCAACGGTGTGCAGAAGACTTCCTCTTTTTTATATTTCCGCACACCTTATCTGAAGAGCCAGAATTAGCGTAAAATTAGGGACACATAAAGTATTTGCCCCAGGGCTGTACAGAGGCTGCAACGGCGACCAGGAGACTTCCTCCTTTGTCTATTTCCGTATGGCTTATCTGAAGAGTCAGAATTAGCGTAAAAATTAAGTCTTCAGATAAGGCGTGCAGAAATATAAAAAGGAGGAAGTCTTCAGCTCGCCGTTGCAGACTCTGTTCAGCACTGAGGCCAATACTTTATGTATGATTAATTTTACGCAAATTCTGGCTCTTCAGATAAGGCGTGCAGAAATGCAAAAAGGAGGAAGTCTTCTGCTCGCCGTTGCAGCCTCTGTTCAGCACTGGGGCAAATACTTTATGTATGCATAATTTTACGCTTATTCTGTATCTTCAGTTGTATATTTCCGTACGGCTTATCTGAAGAGTCAGAATTAGCGTAAAATTACGAACACATAAAGTACTGCCCCAGTGCTGTACAGAGGCAGCAACGGTGTGCAGAAGACTTCCTCTTTTTTATATTTCCGCACACCTTATCTGAAGAGCCAGAATTAGCGTAAAATTAGGGACACATAACGTATTGGCCCAAGGGCTGTACAGAGGCTGCAACGGCGACCAGGAGACTTCCTCCTTTGTCTATTTCCGTATGGCTTATCTGAAGAGTCAGAATTAGCGTAAAAATTAAGTCTTCAGATAAGGCGTGCAGAAATATAAAAAGGAGGAAGTCTTCAGCTCGCCGTTGCAGACTCTGTTCAGCACTGAGGCCAATACTTTATGTATGATTAATTTTACGCAAATTCTGGCTCTTCAGATAAGGCGTGCAGAAATGCAAAAAGGAGGAAGTCTTCTGCTCGCCGTTGCAGCCTCTGTTCAGCACTGGGGCAAATACTTTATGTATGCATAATTTTACGCTTATTCTGTATCTTCAGTTGTATATTTCCGTACGGCTTATCTGAAGAGTCAGAATTAGCGTAAAATTACGAACACATAAAGTACTGCCCCCAGTGCTGTACAGAGGCAGCAACGGTGTGCAGAAGACTTCCTCTTTTTTATATTTCCGCACACCTTATCTGAAGAGCCAGAATTAGCGTAAAATTAGGGACACATAACGTATTGGCCCCAGGGCTGTACAGAGGCTGCAACGGCGACCAGGAGACTTCCTCCTTTGTCTATTTCCGTATGGCTTATCTGAAGAGTCAGAATTAGCGTAAAAATTAAGTCTTCAGATAAGGCGTGCAGAAATATAAAAAGGAGGAAGTCTTCAGCTCGCCGTTGCAGACTCTGTTCAGCACTGAGGCCAATACTTTATGTATGATTAATTTTACGCAAATTCTGGCTCTTCAGATAAGGCGTGCAGAAATGCAAAAAGGAGGAAGTCTTCTGCTCGCCGTTGCAGCCTCTGTTCAGCACTGGGGCAAATACTTTATGTATGCATAATTTTACGCTTATTCTGTATCTTCAGTTGTATATTTCCGTACGGCTTATCTGAAGAGTCAGAATTAGCGTAAAATTACGAACACATAAAGTACTGCCCCAGTGCTGTACAGAGGCAGCAACGGTGTGCAGAAGACTTCCTCTTTTTTATATTTCCGCACACCTTATCTGAAGAGCCAGAATTAGCGTAAAATTAGGGACACATAACGTATTGGCCCCAGGGCTGTACAGAGGCTGCAACGGCGACCAGGAGACTTCCTCCTTTGTCTATTTCCGTATGGCTTATCTGAAGAGTCAGAATTAGCGTAAAAATTAAGTCTTCAGATAAGGCGTGCAGAAATGCAAAAAGGAGGAAGTCTTCTGCTCGCCGTTGCAGCCTCTGTTCAGCACTGGGGCAAATACTTTATGTATGCATAATTTTACGCTTATTCTGTATCTTCAGTTGTATATTTCCGTACGGCTTATCTGAAGAGTCAGAATTAGTTAGCGTAAAATTAGGGACACATAAAGTATTGGCCCCAGGGCTGTACAGAGGCTGCAACGGCGACCAGGAGACTTCCTCCTTTGTCTATTTCCGTATGGCTTATCTGAAGAGTCAGAATTAGCGTAAAAATTAAGTCTTCAGATAAGGCGTGCAGAAATGCAAAAATGAGGAAGTCTTCTGCTCGCCGTTGCAGCTCTGTTCAGCACTGAGGCCAATACTTTATGTATGATTAATTTTACGCAAATTCTGGCTCTTCAGATAAGGCGTGCAGAAATGCAAAAATGAGGAAGTCTTCTGCTCGCCGTTGCAGCCTCTATTCAGCACTGGGCAAATACTTTATGTATGCATAATTTTACGCTTATTCTGTATCTTCAGTTGTATATTTCCGTACGGCTTATCTGAAGAGTCAGAATTAGCGTAAAATTACGAACACATAAAGTACTGCCCCCAGTGCTGTACAGAGGCAGCAACGGTGTGCAGAAGACTTCTCTTTTTTATATTTCCGCACACCTTATCTGAAGAGCCAGAATTAGCGTAAAATTAGGGACACATAACGTATTGGCCCCAGGGCTGTACAGAGGCTGCAACTGCGACCAGGAGACTTCCTCCTTTGTCTATTTCCGTATGGCTTATCTGAAGAGTCAGAATTAGCGTAAAAATTAAGTCTTCAGATAAGGCGTGCAGAAATATAAAAAGGAGGAAGTCTTCAGCTCGCCGTTGCAGACTCTGTTCAGCACTGAGGCCAATACTTTATGTATGATTAATTTTACGCAAATTCTGGCTCTTCAGATAAGGCGTGCAGAAATGCAAAAAGGAGGAAGTCTTCTGCTCGCCGTTGCAGCCTCTGTTCAGCACTGAGGCAAATACTTTATGTATGCATAATTTTACGCTTATTCTGTATCTTCAGTTGTATATTTCCGTACGCTTATCTGAAGAGTCAGAATTAGCGTAAAATTACGAACACATAAAGTACTGCCCCCAGTGCTGTACAGAGGCAGCAACGGTGTGCAGAAGACTTCCTCTTTTTTATATTTCCGCACACCTTATCTGAAGAGCCAGAATTAGCGTAAAAATTAAGTCTTCAGATAAGGCGTGCAGAAATGCAAAAATGAGGAAGTCTTCTGCTCGCCGTTGCAGCCTCTGTTCAGCACTGAGGCCAATACTTTATGTATGATTAATTTTACGCAAATTCTGGCTCTTCAGATAAGGCGTGCAGAAATGCTAAAAGGAGGAAGTCTTCTGCTCGCCGTTGCAGCCTCTATTCAGCACTGGGGCAAATACTTTATGTATGCATAATTTTACGCTTATTCTGTATCTTCAGTTGTATATTTCCGTACGGCTTATCTGAAGAGTCAGAATTAGCGTAAAATTACGAACACATAAAGTACTGCCCCCAGTGCTGTACAGAGGCAGCAACGGTGTGCAGAAGACTTCCTCTTTTTTATATTTCCGCACACCTTATCTGAAGAGCCAGAATTAGCGTAAAATTAGGGACACATAACGTATTGGCCCCAGGGCTGTACAGAGGCTGCAACTGCGACCAGGAGACTTCCTCCTTTGTCTATTTCCGTATGGCTTATCTGAAGAGTCAGAATTAGCGTAAAAATTAAGTCTTCAGATAAGGCGTGCAGAAATATAAAAAGGAGGAAGTCTTCAGCTCGCCGTTGCAGACTCTGTTCAGCACTGAGGCCAATACTTTATGTATGATTAATTTTACGCAAATTCTGGCTCTTCAGATAAGGCGTGCAGAAATGCAAAAAGGAGGAAGTCTTCTGCTCGCCGTTGCAGCCTCTGTTCAGCACTGGGGCAAATACTTTATGTATGCATAATTTTACGCTTATTCTGTATCTTCAGTTGTATATTTCCGTACGGCTTATCTGAAGAGTCAGAATTAGTTAGCGTAAAATTAGGGACACATAAAGTATTGGCCCCAGGGCTGTACAGAGGCTGCAACGGCGACCAGGAGACTTCCTCCTTTGTCTATTTCCGTATGGCTTATCTGAAGAGTCAGAATTAGCGTAAAAATTAAGTCTTCAGATAAGGCGTGCAGAAATGCAAAAATGAGGAAGTCTTCTGCTCGCCGTTGCAGCCTCTGTTCAGCACTGAGGCCAATACTTTATGTATGATTAATTTTACGCAAATTCTGGCTCTTCAGATAAGG
The DNA here is from genome assembly GCA_004148225.2 of Heterodera glycines. Lineage (NCBI taxonomy): Eukaryota > Metazoa > Nematoda > Chromadorea > Rhabditida > Heteroderidae > Heterodera > Heterodera glycines. The sequence goes on along the minus strand of CP049705.1, from coordinate 4,778,015 downwards.
CGTGCAGAAATGCAAAAAGGAGGAAGTCTTCTGCTCGCCGTTGCAGCCTCTGTTCAGCACTGAGGCAAATACTTTATGTATGCATAATTTTACGCTTATTCTGTATCTTCAGTTGTATATTTCCGTACGCTTATCTGAAGAGTCAGAATTAGCGTAAAATTACGAACACATAAAGTACTGCCCCAGTGCTGTACAGAGGCAGCAACGGTGTGCAGAAGACTTCCTCTTTTTTATATTTCCGCACACCTTATCTGAAGAGCCAGAATTAGCGTAAAATTAGGGACACATAACGTATTGGCCCCAGGGCTGTACAGAGGCTGCAACTGCGACCAGGAGACTTCCTCCTTTGTCTATTTCCGTATGGCTTATCTGAAGAGTCAGAATTAGCGTAAAAAAAGTCTTCAGATAAGGCGTGCAGAAATATAAAAAAGGAGGAAGTCTTCAGCTCGCCGTTGCAGACTCTGTTCAGCACTGAGGCCAATACTTTATGTATGATTAATTTTACGCAAATTCTGGCTTTCAGATAAGGCGTGCAGAAATGCAAAAAGGAGGAAGTCTTCTGCTCGCCGTTGCAGCTCTGTTCAGCACTGGGGCAAATACTTTATGTATGCATAATTTTACGCTTATTCTGTATCTTCAGTTGTATATTTCCGTACGGCTTATCTGAAGAGTCAGAATTAGTTAGCGTAAAATTAGGGACACATAAAGTATTGGCCCCAGGGCTGTACAGAGGCTGCAACGGCGACCAGGAGACTTCCTCCTTTGTCTATTTCCGTATGGCTTATCTGAAGAGTCAGAATTAGCGTAAAAATTAAGTCTTCAGATAAGGCGTGCAGAAATGCAAAAATGAGGAAGTCTTCTGCTCGCCGTTGCAGCCTCTGTTCAGCACTGAGGCCAATACTTTATGTATGATTAATTTTACGCAAATTCTGGCTCTTCAGATAAGGCGTGCAGAAATGCAAAAAGGAGGAAGTCTTCTGCTCGCCGTTGCAGCCTCTGTTCAGCACTGAGGCAAATACTTTATGTATGCATAATTTTACGCTTATTCTGTATCTTCAGTTGTATATTTCCGTACGCTTATCTGAAGAGTCAGAATTAGCGTAAAATTACGAACACATAAAGTACTGCCCCCAGTGCTGTACAGAGGCAGCAACGTTGTGCAGAAGACTTCCTCTTTTTTATATTTCCGCACACCTTATCTGAAGAGCCAGAATTAGCGTAAAAATTAAGTCTTCAGATAAGGCGTGCAGAAATGCAAAAATGAGGAAGTCTTCTGCTCGCCGTTGCAGCCTCTGTTCAGCACTGAGGCCAATACTTTATGTATGATTAATTTTACGCAAATTCTGGCTCTTCAGATAAGGCGTGCAGAAATGCTAAAAGGAGGAAGTCTTCTGCTCGCCGTTGCAGCCTCTATTCAGCACTGGGGCAAATACTTTATGTATGCATAATTTTACGCTTATTCTGTATCTTCAGTTGTATATTTCCGTACGGCTTATCTGAAGAGTCAGAATTAGCGTAAAATTACGAACACATAAAGTACTGCCCCCAGTGCTGTACAGAGGCAGCAACGGTGTGCAGAAGACTTCCTCTTTTTTATATTTCCGCACACCTTATCTGAAGAGCCAGAATTAGCGTAAAATTAGGGACACATAACGTATTGGCCCCAGGGCTGTACAGAGGCTGCAACTGCGACCAGGAGACTTCCTCCTCTGTCTATTTCCGTATGGCTTATCTGAAGAGTCAGAATTAGCGTAAAAATTAAGTCTTCAGATAAGGCGTGCAGAAATATAAAAAGGAGGAAGTCTTCAGCTCGCCGTTGCAGACTCTGTTCAGCACTGAGGCCAATACTTTATGTATGATTAATTTTACGCAAATTCTGGCTCTTCAGATAAGGCGTGCAGAAATGCAAAAAGGAGGAAGTCTTCTGCTCGCCGTTGCAGCCTCTGTTCAGCACTGGGGCAAATACTTTATGTATGCATAATTTTACGCTTATTCTGTATCTTCAGTTGTATAATTTCCGTACGGCTTATCTGAAGAGTCAGAATTAGTTAGCGTAAAATTAGGGACACATAAAGTATTGGCCCCAGGGCTGTACAGAGGCTGCAACGGCGACCAGGAGACTTCCTCCTTTGTCTATTTCCGTATGGCTTATCTGAAGAGTCAGAATTAGCGTAAAAATTAAGTCTTCAGATAAGGCGTGCAGAAATGCAAAAATGAGGAAGTCTTCTGCTCGCCGTTGCAGCCTCTGTTCAGCACTGAGGCCAATACTTTATGTATGATTAATTTTACGCAAATTCTGGCTCTTCAGATAAGGCGTGCAGAAATGCTAAAAGGAGGAAGTCTTCTGCTCGCCGTTGCAGCCTCTATTCAGCACTGGGGCAAATACTTTATGTATGCATAATTTTACGCTTATTCTGTATCTTCAGTTGTATATTTCCGTACGGCTTATCTGAAGAGTCAGAATTAGCGTAAAATTACGAACACATAAAGTACTGCCCCAGTGCTGTACAGAGGCAGCAACGGTGTGCAGAAGACTTCCTCTTTTTTATATTTCCGCACACCTTATCTGAAGAGCCAGAATTAGCGTAAAATTAGGGACACATAACGTATTGGCCCAGGGCTGTACAGAGGCTGCAACTGCGACCAGGAGACTTCCTCCTTTGTCTATTTCCGTATGGCTTATCTGAAGAGTCAGAATTAGCGTAAAAATTAAGTCTTCAGATAAGGCGTGCAGAAATATAAAAAGGAGGAAGTCTTCAGCTCGCCGTTGCAGACTCTGTTCAGCACTGAGGCCAATACTTTATGTATGATTAATTTTACGCAAATTCTGGCTCTTCAGATAAGGCGTGCAGAAATGCAAAAAGAGGAAGTCTTCTGCTCGCCGTTGCAGCATCTGTTCAGCACTGAGGCAAATACTTTATGTATGCATAATTTTACGCTTATTCTGTATCTTCAGTTGTATATTTCCGTACGCTTATCTGAAGAGTCAGAATTAGCGTAAAATTACGAACACATAAAGTACTGCCCCCAGTGCTGTACAGAGGCAGCAACGGTGTGCTGAAGACTTCCTCTTTTTTTATTTCCGCACACCTTATCTGAAGAGCCATGTATGATTAATTTACGCAAATTCTGGCTCTTCAGATAAGGCGTGCAGAAATGCAAAAAGGAGAAAGTCTTCTGCTCGCCGTTGCAGCCTCTGTTCAGCACTGGGCAAATACTTTATGTATGCATAATTTTACGCTTATTCTGTATCTTCAGTTGTATATTTCCGTACGGCTTATCTGAAGAGTCAGAATTAGCGTAAAATTACGAACACATAAAGTACTGCCCCCAGTGCTGTACAGAGGCAGCAACGGTGTGCAGAAGACTTCCTCTTTTTTATATTTCCGCACACCTTATCTGAAGAGCCAGAATTAGCGTAAAATTAGGGACACATAAAGTATTGGCCCCAGGGCTGTACAGAGTCTGCAACGGCGACCAGAGACTTCCTCCTTTGTCTATTTCCGTATGGCTTATCTGAAGAGTCAGAATTAGCGTAAAAATTAAGTCTTCAGATAAGGCGTGCAGAAATATAAAAAGGAGGAAGTCTTCAGCTCGCCGTTGCAGACTCTGTTCAGCACTGAGGCCAATACTTTATGTATGATTAATTTTACGCAAATTCTGGCTCTTCAGATAAGGCGTGCAGAAATGCAAAAAGGAGAAAGTCTTCTGCTCGCCGTTGCAGCCTCTGTTCAGCACTGGGGCAAATACTTTATGTATGCATAATTTTACGCTTATTCTGTATCTTCAGTTGTATATTTCCGTACGGCTTATCTGAAGAGTCAGAATTAGCGTAAAATTACGAACACATAAAGTACTGCCCCAGTGCTGTACAGAGGCAGCAACGGTGTGCAGAAGACTTCCTCTTTTTTATATTTCCGCACACCTTATCTGAAGAGCCAGAATTAGCGTAAAATTAGGGACACATAAAGTATTGGCCCCAGGGCTGTACAGAGCTGCAACGGCGACCAGAGACTTCCTCCTTTGTCTATTTCCGTATGGCTTATCTGAAGAGTCAGAATTAGCGTAAAAATTAAGTCTTCAGATAAGGCGTGCAGAAATATAAAAAGGAGGAAGTCTTCAGCTCGCCGTTGCAGACTCTGTTCAGCACTGAGGCCAATACTTTATGTATGATTAATTTTACGCAAATTCTGGCTCTTCAGATAAGGCGTGCAGAAATGCAAAAAGGAGAAAGTCTTCTGCTCGCCGTTGCAGCCTCTGTTCAGCACTGGGGCAAATACTTTATGTATGCATAATTTTACGCTTATTCTGTATCTTCAGTTGTATATTTCCGTACGGCTTATCTGAAGAGTCAGAATTAGCGTAAAATTACGAACACATAAAGTACTGCCCCAGTGCTGTACAGAGGCAGCAACGGTGTGCAGAAGACTTCCTCTTTTTTATATTTCCGCACACCTTATCTGAAGAGCCAGAATTAGCGTAAAATTAGGGACACATAAAGTATTGGCCCCAGGGCTGTACAGGTCTGCAACGGCGACCAAGAGACTTCCTCCTTTGTCTATTTCCGTATGGCTTATCTGAAGAGTCAGAATTAGCGTAAAAATTAAGTCTTCAGATAAGGCGTGCAGAAATATAAAAAGGAGGAAGTCTTCAGCTCGCCGTTGCAGACTCTGTTCAGCACTGAGGCCAATACTTTATGTATGATTAATTTTACGCAAATTCTGGCTCTTCAGATAAGGCGTGCAGAAATGCAAAAAGGAGAAAGTCTTCTGCTCGCCGTTGCAGCCTCTGTTCAGCACTGGGGCAAATACTTTATGTATGCATAATTTTACGCTTATTCTGTATCTTCAGTTGTATATTTCCGTACGGCTTATCTGAAGAGTCAGAATTAGCGTAAAATTACGAACACATAAAGTACTGCCCCAGTGCTGTACAGAGGCAGCAACGGTGTGCAGAAGACTTCCTCTTTTTTATATTTCCGCACACCTTATCTGAAGAGCCAGAATTAGCGTAAAATTAGGGACACATAAAGTATTGGCCCCAGGGCTGTACAGAGCTGCAACGGCGACCAGGAGACTTCCTCCTTTGTCTATTTCCGTATGGCTTATCTGAAGAGTCAGAATTAGCGTAAAAATTAAGTCTTCAGATAAGGCGTGCAGAAATATAAAAAGGAGGAAGTCTTCAGCTCGCCGTTGCAGACTCTGTTCAGCACTGAGGCCAATACTTTATGTATGATTAATTTTACGCAAATTCTGGCTCTTCAGATAAGGCGTGCAGAAATGCAAAAAGGAGAAGTCTTCTGCTCGCCGTTGCAGCCTCTGTTCAGCACTGGGCAAATACTTTATGTATGCATAATTTTACGCTTATTCTGTATCTTCAGTTGTATATTTCCGTACGGCTTATCTGAAGAGTCAGAATTAGCGTAAAATTACGAACACATAAAGTACTGCCCCCAGTGCTGTACAGAGGCAGCAACGGTGTGCAGAAGACTTCCTCTTTTTTATATTTCCGCACACCTTATCTGAAGAGCCAGAATTAGCGTAAAATTAGGGACACATAAAGTATTGGCCCCAGGGCTGTACAGAGCTGCAACGGCGACCAGGAGACTTCCTCCTTTGTCTATTTCCGTATGGCTTATCTGAAGAGTCAGAATTAGCGTAAAAATTAAGTCTTCAGATAAGGCGTGCAGAAATATAAAAAGGAGGAAGTCTTCAGCTCGCCGTTGCAGACTCTGTTCAGCACTGAGGCCAATACTTTATGTATGATTAATTTTACGCAAATTCTGGCTCTTCAGATAAGGCGTGCAGAAATGCAAAAAGGAGAAGTCTTCTGCTCGCCGTTGCAGCCTCTGTTCAGCACTGGGGCAAATACTTTATGTATGCATAATTTTACGCTTATTCTGTATCTTCAGTTGTATATTTCCGTACGGCTTATCTGAAGAGTCAGAATTAGCGTAAAATTACGAACACATAAAGTACTGCCCCCAGTGCTGTACAGAGGCAGCAACGGTGTGCAGAAGACTTCCTCTTTTTTATATTTCCGCACACCTTATCTGAAGAGCCAGAATTAGCGTAAAATTAGGGACACATAAAGTATTGGCCCCAGGGCTGTACAGAGGCTGCAACGGCGACCAGAGACTTCCTCCTTTGTCTATTTCCGTATGGCTTATCTGAAGAGTCAGAATTAGCGTAAAAATTAAGTCTTCAGATAAGGCGTGCAGAAATATAAAAAGGAGGAAGTCTTCAGCTCGCCGTTGCAGACTCTGTTCAGCACTGAGGCCAATACTTTATGTATGATTAATTTTACGCAAATTCTGGCTCTTCAGATAAGGCGTGCAGAAATGCAAAAAGGAGAAGTCTTCTGCTCGCCGTTGCAGCCTCTGTTCAGCACTGGGGCAAATACTTTATGTATGCATAATTTTACGCTTATTCTGTATCTTCAGTTGTATATTTCCGTACGGCTTATCTGAAGAGTCAGAATTAGCGTAAAATTACGAACACATAAAGTACTGCCCCCAGTGCTGTACAGAGGCAGCAACGGTGTGCAGAAGACTTCCTCTTTTTTATATTTCCGCACACCTTATCTGAAGAGCCAGAATTAGCGTAAAATTAGGGACACATAAAGTATTGGCCCCAGGGCTGTACAGAGGCTGCAACGGCGACCAGGAGACTTCCTCCTTTGTCTATTTCCGTATGGCTTATCTGAAGAGTCAGAATTAGCGTAAAAATTAAGTCTTCAGATAAGGCGTGCAGAAATATAAAAAGGAGGAAGTCTTCAGCTCGCCGTTGCAGACTCTGTTCAGCACTGAGGCCAATACTTTATGTATGATTAATTTTACGCAAATTCTGGCTCTTCAGATAAGGCGTGCAGAAATGCAAAAAGGAGAAAGTCTTCTGCTCGCCGTTGCAGCCTCTGTTCAGCACTGGGGCAAATACTTTATGTATGCATAATTTTACGCTTATTCTGTATCTTCAGTTGTATATTTCCGTACGGCTTATCTGAAGAGTCAGAATTAGCGTAAAATTACGAACACATAAAGTACTGCCCCCAGTGCTGTACAGAGGCAGCAACGGTGTGCAGAAGACTTCCTCTTTTTTATATTTCCGCACACCTTATCTGAAGAGCCAGAATTAGCGTAAAATTAGGGACACATAAAGTATTGGCCCCAGGGCTGTACAGAGGCTGCAACGGCGACCAGGAGACTTCCTCCTTTGTCTATTTCCGTATGGCTTATCTGAAGAGTCAGAATTAGCGTAAAAATTAAGTCTTCAGATAAGGCGTGCAGAAATATAAAAAGGAGGAAGTCTTCAGCTCGCCGTTGCAGACTCTGTTCAGCACTGAGGCCAATACTTTATGTATGATTAATTTTACGCAAATTCTGGCTCTTCAGATAAGGCGTGCAGAAATGCAAAAAGGAGAAAGTCTTCTGCTCGCCGTTGCAGCCTCTGTTCAGCACTGGGGCAAATACTTTATGTATGCATAATTTTACGCTTATTCTGTATCTTCAGTTGTATATTTCCGTACGGCTTATCTGAAGAGTCAGAATTAGCGTAAAATTACGAACACATAAAGTACTGCCCCCAGTGCTGTACAGAGGCAGCAACGGTGTGCAGAAGACTTCCTCTTTTTTATATTTCCGCACACCTTATCTGAAGAGCCAGAATTAGCGTAAAATTAGGGACACATAAAGTATTGCCCCAGGGCTGTACAGAGGCTGCAACGGCGACCAGGAGACTTCCTCCTTTGTCTATTTCCGTATGGCTTATCTGAAGAGTCAGAATTAGCGTAAAAATTAAGTCTTCAGATAAGGCGTGCAGAAATATAAAAAGGAGGAAGTCTTCAGCTCGCCGTTGCAGACTCTGTTCAGCACTGAGGCCAATACTTTATGTATGATTAATTTTACGCAAATTCTGGCTCTTCAGATAAGGCGTGCAGAAATGCAAAAAGGAGAAAGTCTTCTGCTCGCCGTTGCAGCCTCTGTTCAGCACTGGGGCAAATACTTTATGTATGCATAATTTTACGCTTATTCTGTATCTTCAGTTGTATATTTCCGTACGGCTTATCTGAAGAGTCAGAATTAGCGTAAAATTACGAACACATAAAGTACTGCCCCCAGTGCTGTACAGAGGCAGCAACGGTGTGCAGAAGACTTCCTCTTTTTTATATTTCCGCACACCTTATCTGAAGAGCCAGAATTAGCGTAAAATTAGGGACACATAAAGTATTGGCCCCAGGGCTGTACAGAGGCTGCAACGGCGACCAGGAGACTTCCTCCTTTGTCTATTTCCGTATGGCTTATCTGAAGAGTCAGAATTAGCGTAAAAATTAAGTCTTCAGATAAGGCGTGCAGAAATATAAAAAGGAGGAAGTCTTCAGCTCGCCGTTGCAGACTCTGTTCAGCACTGAGGCCAATACTTTATGTATGATTAATTTTACGCAAATTCTGGCTCTTCAGATAAGGCGTGCAGAAATGCAAAAAGGAGAAGTCTTCTGCTCGCCGTTGCAGCCTCTGTTCAGCACTGGGCAAATACTTTATGTATGCATAATTTTACGCTTATTCTGTATCTTCAGTTGTATATTTCCGTACGGCTTATCTGAAGAGTCAGAATTAGCGTAAAATTACGAACACATAAAGTACTGCCCCCAGTGCTGTACAGAGGCAGCAACGGTGTGCAGAAGACTTCCTCTTTTTTATATTTCCGCACACCTTATCTGAAGAGCCAGAATTAGCGTAAAATTAGGGACACATAAAGTATTGGCCCCAGGGCTGTACAGAGCTGCAACGGCGACCAGGAGACTTCCTCCTTTGTCTATTTCCGTATGGCTTATCTGAAGAGTCAGAATTAGCGTAAAAATTAAGTCTTCAGATAAGGCGTGCAGAAATATAAAAAGGAGGAAGTCTTCAGCTCGCCGTTGCAGACTCTGTTCAGCACTGAGGCCAATACTTTATGTATGATTAATTTTACGCAAATTCTGGCTCTTCAGATAAGGCGTGCAGAAATGCAAAAAGGAGAAAGTCTTCTGCTCGCCGTTGCAGCCTCTGTTCAGCACTGGGGCAAATACTTTATGTATGCATAATTTACGCTTATTCTGTATCTTCAGTTGTATATTTCCGTACGGCTTATCTGAAGAGTCAGAATTAGCGTAAAATTACGAACACATAAAGTACTGCCCCAGTGCTGTACAGAGGCAGCAACGGTGTGCAGAAGACTTCCTCTTTTTTATATTTCCGCACACCTTATCTGAAGAGCCAGAATTAGCGTAAAATTAGGGACACATAAAGTATTGCCCCAGGGCTGTACAGAGTCTGCAACGCGACCAAGAGACTTCCTCCTTTGTCTATTTCCGTATGGCTTATCTGAAGAGTCAGAATTAGCGTAAAATTAAGTCTTCAGATAAGGCGTGCAGAAATATAAAAAGGAGGAAGTCTTCAGCTCGCCGTTGCAGACTCTGTTCAGCACTGAGGCCAATACTTTATGTATGATTAATTTTACGCAAATTCTGGCTCTTCAGATAAGGCGTGCAGAAATGCAAAAAGGAGGAAGTCTTCTGCTCGCCGTTGCAGCCTCTGTTCAGCACTGGAGGCAAATACTTTATGTATGCATAATTTACGCTTTTATTCCTGTATCTTCAGTTGTATATTTCCGTACGCTTATCTAGAAGAGTCAGAATTAGCGTTAAAATTAGGACACATAAAAGTATTGCCCCAGGCTGTACAGAGGCTGCAACGGCGACCAGGAGACTTCCTCCTTTTTCTATTTCCGTAGCTTATCTGAAGAGTCAGAATTAGCGTAAAAATTAAGTCTTCAGATAAGGCGTGCAGAAATATAAAAAGGAGGAAGTCTTCAGCTCGCCGTTGCAGACTCTGTTCAGCACTGAGGCCAATACTTTATGTATGATTAATTTTACGCAAATTCTGGCTCTTCAGATAAGGCGTGCAGAAATGCAAAAAGGAGAAGTCTTCTGCTCGCCGTTGCAGCCTCTGTTCAGCCTGAGGCAAATACTTTATGTATGCATAATTTTACGCTTATTCTGTATCTTCAGTTGTATATTTCCGTACGCTTATCTGAAGAGTCAGAATTAGCGTAAAATTACGAACACATAAAGTACTGCCCCCAGTGCTGTTACAGAGGCAGCAACGGTGTGCAGAAGACTTCCTCTTTTTTATATTTCCGCACACCTTATCTGAAGAGCCAGAATTAGCGTAAAATTAGGGACACATAAAGTATTGCCCCAGGGCTGTACAGAGGCTGCAACTGCGACCAGGAGACTTCCTCCTTTGTCTATTTCCGTATGGCTTATCTGAAGAGTCAGAATTAGCGTAAAAATTAAGTCTTCAGATAAGGCGTGCAGAAATATAAAAAGGAGGAAGTCTTCAGCTCGCCGTTGCAGACTCTGTTCAGCACTGAGGCCAATACTTTATGTATGATTAATTTTACGCAAATTCTGGCTCTTCAGATAAGGCGTGCAGAAATGCAAAAAGGAAAGTCTTCTGCTCGCCGTTGCAGCCTCTGTTCAGCACTGGGGCAAATACTTTATGTATGCATAATTTTACGCTTATTCTGTATCTTCAGTTGTATATTTCCGTACGGCTTATCTGAAGAGTCAGAATTAGCGTAAAATTACGAACACATAAAGTACTGCCCCCAGTGCTGTACAGAGGCAGCAACGGTGTGCAGAAGACTTCCTCTTTTTTATATTTCCGCACACCTTATCTGAAGAGCCAGAATTAGCGTAAAATTAGGGACACATAAAGTATTGGCCCCAGGCTGTACAGAGCTGCAACGGCGACCAGAGACTTCCTCCTTTGTCTATTTCCGTATGGCTTATCTGAAGAGTCAGAATTAGCGTAAAAATTAAGTCTTCAGATAAGGCGTGCAGAAATATAAAAAGGAGGAAGTCTTCAGCTCGCCGTTGCAGACTCTGTTCAGCACTGAGGCCAATACTTTATGTATGATTAATTTTACGCAAATTCTGGCTCTTCAGATAAGGCGTGCAGAAATGCAAAAAGGAGAAAGTCTTCTGCTCGCCGTTGCAGCCTCTGTTCAGCACTGGGGCAAATACTTTATGTATGCATAATTTTACGCTTATTCTGTATCTTCAGTTGTATATTTCCGTACGGCTTATCTGAAGAGTCAGAATTAGCGTAAAATTACGAACACATAAAGTACTGCCCCCAGTGCTGTACAGAGGCAGCAACGGTGTGCAGAAGACTTCCTCTTTTTTATATTTCCGCACACCTTATCTGAAGAGCCAGAATTAGCGTAAAATTAGGGACACATAAAGTATTGGCCCCAGGGCTGTACAGAGTCTGCAACGGCGACCAGAGACTTCCTCCTTTGTCTATTTCCGTATGGCTTATCTGAAGAGTCAGAATTAGCGTAAAAATTAAGTCTTCAGATAAGGCGTGCAGAAATATAAAAAGGAGGAAGTCTTCAGCTCGCCGTTGCAGACTCTGTTCAGCACTGAGGCCAATACTTTATGTATGATTAATTTTACGCAAATTCTGGCTCTTCAGATAAGGCGTGCAGAAATGCAAAAAGGAGAAAGTCTTCTGCTCGCCGTTGCAGCCTCTGTTCAGCACTGGGGCAAATACTTTATGTATGCATAATTTTACGCTTATTCTGTATCTTCAGTTGTATATTTCCGTACGGCTTATCTGAAGAGTCAGAATTAGCGTAAAATTACGAACACATAAAGTACTGCCCCCAGTGCTGTACAGAGGCAGCAACGGTGTGCAGAAGACTTCCTCTTTTTTATATTTCCGCACACCTTATCTGAAGAGCCAGAATTAGCGTAAAATTAGGGACACATAAGTATTGGCCCAGGGCTGTACAGAGTCTGCAACGGCGACCAAGAGACTTCCTCCTTTGTCTATTTCCGTATGGCTTATCTGAAGAGTCAGAATTAGCGTAAAAATTAAGTCTTCAGATAAGGCGTGCAGAAATATAAAAAGGAGGAAGTCTTCAGCTCGCCGTTGCAGACTCTGTTCAGCACTGAGGCCAATACTTTATGTATGATTAATTTTACGCAAATTCTGGCTCTTCAGATAAGGCGTGCAGAAATGCAAAAGGAGAAAGTCTTCTGCTCGCCGTTGCAGCTCTGTTCAGCACTGGGGCAAATACTTTATGTATGCATAATTTTACGCTTATTCCTGTATCTTCAGTTGTATATTTCCGTACCTTATCTGAAGAGCCAGAATTAGCGTAAAATTAGGGACACATAAAGTATTGGCCCCAGGGCTGTACAGAGGCTGCAACGGCGCAGAGACTTCCTCCTTTGTCTATTTCCGTATGGCTTATCTGAAGAGTCAGAATTAGCGTAAAAATTAAGTCTTCAGATAAGGCGTGCAGAAATATAAAAAGGAGGAAGTCTTCAGCTCGCCGTTGCAGACTCTGTTCAGCACTGAGGCCAATACTTTATGTATGATTAATTTTACGCAAATTCTGGCTCTTCAGATAAGGCGTGCAGAAATGCAAAAAGGAGAAAGTCTTCTGCTCGCCGTTGCAGCCTCTGTTCAGCACTGGGGCAAATACTTTATGTATGCATAATTTTACGCTTATTCTGTATCTTCAGTTGTATATTTCCGTACGGCTTATCTGAAGAGTCAGAATTAGCGTAAAATTACGAACACATAAAGTACTGCCCCCAGTGCTGTACAGAGGCAGCAACGGTGTGCAGAAGACTTCCTCTTTTTTATATTTCCGCACACCTTATCTGAAGAGCCAGAATTAGCGTAAAATTAGGGACACATAAACGTATTGGCCCCAGGGCTGTACAGAGGCTGCAACGGCGACCAGGAGACTTCCTCCTTTGTCTATTTCCGTATGGCTTATCTGAAGAGTCAGAATTAGCGTAAAAATTAAGTCTTCAGATAAGGCGTGCAGAAATATAAAAAGGAGGAAGTCTTCAGCTCGCCGTTGCAGACTCTGTTCAGCACTGAGGCCAATACTTTATGTATGATTAATTTTACGCAAATTCTGGCTCTTCAGATAAGGCGTGCAGAAATGCAAAAAGGAGAAAGTCTTCTGCTCGCCGTTGCAGCCTCTGTTCAGCACTGGGGCAAATACTTTATGTATGCATAATTTTACGCTTATTCTGTATCTTCAGTTGTATATTTCCGTACGGCTTATCTGAAGAGTCAGAATTAGCGTAAAATTACGAACACATAAAGTACTGCCCCCAGTGCTGTACAGAGGCAGCAACGGTGTGCAGAAGACTTCCTCTTTTTTATATTTCCGCACACCTTATCTGAAGAGCCAGAATTAGCGTAAAATTAGGGACACATAAAGTATTGGCCCCAGGGCTGTACAGAGCTGCAACGGCGACCAGAGACTTCCTCCTTTGTCTATTTCCGTATGGCTTATCTGAAGAGTCAGAATTAGCGTAAAAATTAAGTCTTCAGATAAGGCGTGCAGAAATATAAAAAGGAGGAAGTCTTCAGCTCGCCGTTGCAGACTCTGTTCAGCACTGAGGCCAATACTTTATGTATGATTAATTTTACGCAAATTCTGGCTCTTCAGATAAGGCGTGCAGAAATGCAAAAAGGAGAAAGTCTTCTGCTCGCCGTTGCAGCCTCTGTTCAGCACTGGGGCAAATACTTTATGTATGCATAATTTTACGCTTATTCTGTATCTTCAGTTGTATATTTCCGTACGGCTTATCTGAAGAGTCAGAATTAGCGTAAAATTACGAACACATAAAGTACTGCCCCCAGTGCTGTACAGAGGCAGCAACGGTGTGCAGAAGACTTCCTCTTTTTTATATTTCCGCACACCTTATCTGAAGAGCCAGAATTAGCGTAAAATTAGGGACACATAAAGTATTGGCCCCAGGGCTGTACAGAGGCTGCAACGGCGACCAGGAGACTTCCTCCTTTGTCTATTTCCGTATGGCTTATCTGAAGAGTCAGAATTAGCGTAAAAATTAAGTCTTCAGATAAGGCGTGCAGAAATATAAAAAGGAGGAAGTCTTCAGCTCGCCGTTGCAGACTCTGTTCAGCACTGAGGCCAATACTTTATGTATGATTAATTTTACGCAAATTCTGGCTCTTCAGATAAGGCGTGCAGAAATGCAAAAAGGAGAAGTCTTCTGCTCGCCGTTGCAGCCTCTGTTCAGCACTGGGGCAAATACTTTATGTATGCATAATTTTACGCTTATTCTGTATCTTCAGTTGTATATTTCCGTACGGCTTATCTGAAGAGTCAGAATTAGCGTAAAATTACGAACACATAAAGTACTGCCCCCAGTGCTGTACAGAGGCAGCAACGGTGTGCAGAAGACTTCCTCTTTTTTATATTTCCGCACACCTTATCTGAAGAGCCAGAATTAGCGTAAAATTAGGGACACATAAAGTATTGGCCCCAGGGCTGTACAGAGCTGCAACGGCGACCAAGAGACTTCCTCCTTTGTCTATTTCCGTATGGCTTATCTGAAGAGTCAGAATTAGCGTAAAAATTAAGTCTTCAGATAAGGCGTGCAGAAATATAAAAAGGAGGAAGTCTTCAGCTCGCCGTTGCAGACTCTGTTCAGCACTGAGGCCAATACTTTATGTATGATTAATTTTACGCAAATTCTGGCTCTTCAGATAAGGCGTGCAGAAATGCAAAAAGGAGAAAGTCTTCTGCTCGCCGTTGCAGCCTCTGTTCAGCACTGGGGCAAATACTTTATGTATGCATAATTTTACGCTTATTCTGTATCTTCAGTTGTATATTTCCGTACGGCTTATCTGAAGAGTCAGAATTAGCGTAAAATTACGAACACATAAAGTACTGCCCCCAGTGCTGTACAGAGGCAGCAACGGTGTGCAGAAGACTTCCTCTTTTTTATATTTCCGCACACCTTATCTGAAGAGCCAGAATTAGCGTAAAATTAGGGACACATAAAGTATTGGCCCCAGGGCTGTACAGAGCTGCAACGGCGACCAGAGACTTCCTCCTTTGTCTATTTCCGTATGGCTTATCTGAAGAGTCAGAATTAGCGTAAAAATTAAGTCTTCAGATAAGGCGTGCAGAAATATAAAAAGGAGGAAGTCTTCAGCTCGCCGTTGCAGACTCTGTTCAGCACTGAGGCCAATACTTTATGTATGATTAATTTTACGCAAATTCTGGCTCTTCAGATAAGGCGTGCAGAAATGCAAAAAGGAGGAAGTCTTCTGCTCGCCGTTGCAGCCTCTGTTCAGCACTGGGCAAATACTTTATGTATGCATAATTTTACGCTTATTCTGTATCTTCAGTTGTATATTTCCGTACGGCTTATCTGAAGAGTCAGAATTAGCGTAAAATTACGAACACATAAAGTACTGCCCCCAGTGCTGTACAGAGGCAGCAACGGTGTGCAGAAGACTTCCTCTTTTTTATATTTCCGCACACCTTATCTGAAGAGCCAGAATTAGCGTAAAATTAGGGACACATAAAGTATTGGCCCCAGGGCTGTACAGAGCTGCAACGGCGACCAGAGACTTCCTCCTTTGTCTATTTCCGTATGGCTTATCTGAAGAGTCAGAATTAGCGTAAAAATTAAGTCTTCAGATAAGGCGTGCAGAAATATAAAAAGGAGGAAGTCTTCAGCTCGCCGTTGCAGACTCTGTTCAGCACTGAGGCCAATACTTTATGTATGATTAATTTTACGCAAATTCTGGCTCTTCAGATAAGGCGTGCAGAAATGCAAAAAGGAGAAAGTCTTCTGCTCGCCGTTGCAGCCTCTGTTCAGCACTGGGCAAATACTTTATGTATGCATAATTTTACGCTTATTCTGTATCTTCAGTTGTATATTTCCGTACGGCTTATCTGAAGAGTCAGAATTAGCGTAAAATTACGAACACATAAAGTACTGCCCCCAGTGCTGTACAGAGGCAGCAACGGTGTGCAGAAGACTTCCTCTTTTTTATATTTCCGCACACCTTATCTGAAGAGCCAGAATTAGCGTAAAATTAGGGACACATAACGTATTGGCCCCAGGGCTGTACAGAGGCTGCAACGGCGACCAGGAGACTTCCTCCTTTGTCTATTTCCGTATGGCTTATCTGAAGAGTCAGAATTAGCGTAAAAATTAAGTCTTCAGATAAGGCGTGCAGAAATATAAAAAGGAGGAAGTCTTCAGCTCGCCGTTGCAGACTCTGTTCAGCACTGAGGCCAATACTTTATGTATGATTAATTTTACGCAAATTCTGGCTCTTCAGATAAGGCGTCAGAAAATGCAAAAAGGAGAAAGTCTTCTGCTCGCCGTTGCAGCCTCTGTTCAGCACTGGGCGCAAATACTTTATGTATGCATAATTTTACGCTTATTCTGTATCTTCAGTTGTATATTTCCGTACGGCTTATCTGAAGAGTCAGAATTAGCGTAAAATTACGAACACATAAAGTACTGCCCCAGTGCCTGTACAGAGGCAGCAACGGTGTGCAGAAAGACTTCCTCTTTTTTATATTTCCGCACACCTTATCTGAAGAGCCAGAATTAGCGTAAAATTAGGGACACATAAAGTATTGGCCCCAGGGCTGTACAGAGTCTGCAACGGCGACAAGAGACTTCCTCTTTGTCTATTTCCGTATGGCTTATCTGAAGAGTCAGAATTAGCGTAAAAATTAAGTCTTCAGATAAGGCGTGCAGAAATATAAAAAGAGAAGTCTTCAGCTCGCCGTTGCAGACTCTGTTCAGCACTGAGGCCAATACTTTATGTATGAATTAATTTTACGCAAATTCTGGGCTCTTCAGATAAGGCGTGCAGAAATGCAAAAAGAGAAGTCTTCTGCTCGCCGTTGCAGCCTCTGGTTCAGCACTGAGGCAAATACTTTATGTATGCATAATTTTACGCTTATTCTGTATCTTCAGTTGTATATTTCCGTACGGCTTATCTGAAGAGTCAGAATTAGCGTAAAATTACGAACACATAAAGTACTGCCCCCAGTGCTGTACAGAGGCAGCAACGGTGTGCAGAAGACTTCCTCTTTTTTATATTTCCGCACACCTTATCTGAAGAGCCAGAATTAGCGTAAAATTAGGGACACATAACGTATTGGCCCCAGGGCTGTACAGAGGCTGCAACGGCGACCAGGAGACTTCCTCCTTTGTCTATTTCCGTATGGCTTATCTGAAGAGTCAGAATTAGCGTAAAAATTAAGTCTTCAGATAAGGCGTGCAGAAATATAAAAAGGAGGAAGTCTTCAGCTCGCCGTTGCAGACTCTGTTCAGCACTGAGGCCAATACTTTATGTATGATTAATTTTACGCAAATTCTGGCTCTTCAGATAAGGCGTGCAGAAATGCAAAAAGGAGGAAGTCTTCTGCTCGCCGTTGCAGCCTCTGTTCAGCACTG
>CP049705.1:4716258-4759890 GCA_004148225.2 Heterodera glycines | reverse complement strand
AAGCACTTTTTAAATATTTATATTATTATTATTATTATATATGTTTTTATTTATTACCGAAATTCGTTGTTTTTGATTTTGTTTTTCGTTTGTTTAATTTTCCCCCGTCATTTTAAACAATTCAAATTTTATTTGTCCCTTTCATCTGTCATAATTGCCTAATTAGCCATACGCTATTAAAATGAATTGATCAACCCGCTGGGGGGGGGGGGTCAGGGGCGTCGTCTTCATTCTGATAACATTAATCATTTTACTCCCTTTCCTTTCCATTTTTCACTCTTTTCCTCTTCTCTACAGTATCCCTTTTGCTATTACCTACAGTACTCTTCCCCTCTACCGTATGAATTTCCATTTTCTCATCACAGAAAACTGTTCGATGACGGCCCACGGCTCCACTCGGCCAACCTCGCCTCGGTCTACCGACGACCCGTGGTCGAATGGTCCAGCGGTCCCTCCGGCGAAATGCCACAAAAGGCAGCGGGCAGAGGCGGGGGGACGACGCGACTGATCGGGGCGAATACGCAAGTGTGACCGATCAATCGATAACTGATCGATGGACATTGATTATTTTTGATCGCCGATTCAGCCACTGCCAATTCGTTCTTTCATTTTGCCATTTTCACTTCAAACACAAAAACCTCTCCCTTCGTTTTCTTCGTTTTCTTCATTTTTTGACTGTTTATCTGCCAATATTTCACTATTATTTGGCATTTTCTAATTATCTAATTATTTAAAATAAAACTCAGGGTTTTGCTGTTTTTGTTTGAATTCGTTTTTTTTGCAACGATTACCGTACTCTCCCCACAGTACGCTCGACTGTTTTGGTTTTTTGTTTTATTGCACAGCACAAACATTCAGTCCTTCCGTCCGTCGTGATCTTTTCTTCCTTTGCCTTTGTTCTAACACTTTCCCTCCTCCTAACCTCGCTACCGTACTTTTTCCCTTTCCACCGTATCCCTTTGATTTATCCTTTATCCGATGGTTTGTTACGGTATGTTCAGCCCTTCCGCCCTTCGCCACCATTCTTCGCATTTTCGCCCCGTGCCGCCCCATTTCGATGTCCACCACCACCAGCAAACTCCGCTTCTTTTCGGCGCAAGTCCCAAAAAGGCAATGCGCACTCAAAACAATGGCCAACAATTCGCTTACAACGGCCAAAGTCAAAATGCCAATGCCAAAGGGACGCAGCGAATGTTCAGGGAAACGAGCGCATGAAAAGAGGAGGAAAAGCACAAAAAAAAACAGAAAGAAAGAAAGAGAAACGGATGAATAATGTGGCACTTAAATTATTACTAATTAATAATATTTTATAAAATGAAACACGGACAAATGGGGGGGGGGATTTAAAAATCGTAAATTTTAATTTAAAAAATGCGTTGGAGGGGGGGGCAATAAATTCAAATCTTAAAAAGTATGCCTCATTGGGTGAAAAAAAACAAATTTGAGATCATTTATTTATTGAATCTTTTTACAAGCATTTCGTGTAACTTCTTCTCGCCTCTCTCTTGCCGTACTCAAACGGCCGACCAGCACCCGTCCCTTTCTCTCCTCGCCACCGTACTCTCCGCTCCTACCGTACCCTTTCGTCCCGTTAAATACTGTGACATCCAATCCTTTGCAGAAAAAAGCAATAATATACTGCTATTGTAAATCTTTTCTGTTACCGGCTGAAAGAGTCTTGGCGTTGGCGGAGGCGGCGGAAAATAATCAGAGAGCGAAGAATTTGGAGAAACGGAGCGACAGGGGAGAGAAGCGGCACTCAGAAAAAGGCCATTTCTGAGGAGCACAGCGGCACCATTGTTAAGGCTAAAGAAGGGACGGGGAGGGGGCAGAGGGATCATTCGTGCAAAGTGCTCTCTCACCACGAAAGAAGTGAAAGAAAGCGCCGTCATTTGATTTTGAATTGACATCCCAACTAAGCCATTATATAATTTTATTTCTCGACCCAATTGCTGGCCATTTCATGATATGATGAAAATTAATTTTCTCTTTTCTGCGAAAAGTTAATTAGGTATGTAATGAATTTCCCGATTTACTAGTACTCCATTTCAAGCCATTTTTAGTGATCTCCTGTAAATCGCAAAACATTTGGAAATCAATTTAAGGAATTTAAATAAAACTAAAAAAGTGTTTTTTTAATTTTTATTTCTTTCGTTGTCGTTTTGCCTTCGTTTCATTTTAGTCATTGGCAAATAATAAGCAATGGCACTGCAAACGGAGGCAAAGACGAGCAGAGAAGAAGCGAACACATGGACAAAGAAGGCGTAGCTCAAATGTTGCTGAAAATGGGGCACAGCACAAATTAAAAAGGCACCGGAAAGGCAAATGCCGTGCCACACATGATGAGTGCCAAATGGGCCCGGCACTCGACGAATTTCGTCGCGATTGGCACCGATGAAAAAGAGAGCATCGGCCAGCAGAGAGCAAGAAGCTGTTGAACCGATTAGAAAAATGGGCTGCCTGTAAATGAAAAGTTAACACTATTTTATTGTGATTATGAATGTACCGCTTCAAAGTGCCGAATTTTGCACAACATTTTGTCCATTTCACACTCTTCCTCAATTGGTTGGCCAAAATAGGCGAAAAAGGCAGAGAAAAAGAGCATCGCTTTGTGATGGGCTAAAACATTGGCCAAATTGGCACAGAAACGGAAAACGGAAATACGCAAAAAGCGGTGGCTTAGCAGCTCACGCGCGCGCAAATCGTCGTTCTCCACGGCAATTCGCAACAGATGGGAAGAGCCGATGAACAATTTCCGATCAGTTTTGAAGGCACAGCGGCGAGTCGGCCCGCGAACGGTCGCGTCGCGGGCGGAAAGATGGTCCAAGGGAGTGACCTTTTAAGGGGGGGGGGGAGTCAATTATTTAATTAATGCTAATTGGCGCCATGGGATGGAAATTCGCTTTTTTGACTTTGTAAATATTTCCCCCGATTTAATGAATTTGCCTCTGATCGAACGCAGTCGTAGAGAATGGAATGTTCATGAACTGCGCTCAGTTCGGGCAAATCCAACAATTGCCAAGAAGGCAAAGCGAGCGAAGTGAGCGAAACGGCACAACCGAAGAAGGAAAGTGAAAGGGAGAGGAGAAGAAGCCGAGGGGGAGGAGGAGGGACGGGAGGACGGGGCAGAACAAAGGAGCAGCGGCAGCAGAAGAACGGCATTTTGGGAGGAAAATGGAAAAGGGGGAAAGGGAAAAAGGGGGACGATGGAAGGGCAAAATGGGGACAAATGGGAGAAAATAGAGCAAATATTGGGTGCTTTTCTATCGTGTAATATTATGTATCAATCAAATCACTATTCAGACACAAAATGGCACCGGACGAAACGGCGAACGGACAAAAGGACAAATGAGCCGATAAATTTTGGAGGGAGGGGGGAAATAGTGGGCCGTAAAAAGTAAAAATATATTTCTTTTTCAAGTGGTTTCAGCCTACAAAAACTGGCACTTTTCGCCATTTTTGAGGAGTCATTCACTTCGAAATGCAATGGCTGTTTGTCCATGAAAATTCCGGGACAATCCGAAAGAAATCTTTGCAATTCGAAACGCCCTCGGGCGGGGGATTCGCTCATTCATTGTTCAGATTGACATCTGAGTCCTCCGCAGCAAATTGAGCCGGGGAAATGCAAAATGACAAATGACAATGCGGCAACGAATTGGTGGACATGGCAAATCGAAGGCAAATGAAAGGAAATGCCGGCGAAAAAGGCAAATGAAAAGTGCCAAAAATGACTCATCGTACCAATCGTTTCTTTTTCAGCGTATCATTTATTTTTTCAATTTGTTTTGGCGTAAATAAATGCCGTGCCAAACGAGAATGTGCTGAAGTGCCAATGAGTGGTGCCGAATTGGGCGAATGAATGTTTAAGGACCCTCCCTTTCTCCAAACTTCGAAATTCAATTTGAGGGTCCATAAAATGCTTAAAATGGCCGGTTAAATGTAAGAAGCGGGCCCCGGGAGGGACAAAGGCACGGAAAAGCGAACGAAGCGAATTGATCATTAATTAATGATAATTACTCTTTTGCCAATGATTGAATGAATGATTGGCAAAATCCTTCCCTTCTACGAAATGCCATGCCATTTTGCTTTTTCCCCAAATCTCTTCTCAATTTTAAAACATTTCCCACAATCCCTCCCCCATAAACTTCCAATTCGCTATTTAAATTTAAAAGTTTTTCCTTCTTCAACTTTCGCTCTGTTTGTTTGCCCTAGGGCATTTTTCCGTGTTCTCTGCCTTGTCCGTTCCGTTTTCTTTTTTTCTCTGTGTCACTCTGCCAAACTATGCTTTTACTTATCTTTGTCTGTCTGTCGGTCTGTCGTCACTTCCTTACACGCAATGTCTCTCCCATTCTTTGGCGTAATGTATAATCCTCCCAATTAGCCGTCATCCTTTTTTATCTCGTCGTTTTCTTCCCCTCCGCCCTCCCTCTCTCTTTCTCTCATTATGTCTCTGTCCCTATGTCTGTCAATCTTTCCTAATTATCTCTCTTTCTGCCCCTCCTTTTCTCCCCTCTTTTCAATCGATGCCCCCGCCCCCTCTAAACACTCAAAACACACTCTCTCCCCCCTCCCTCTCCCTCTTCCCCTCCCCTCTTCCCCTTCACTCTGTTCTCTTTCGTCCCTCTCTAAATGCACCCAAATGCTCTTCCCTTCTCCCTTCCTATTTCTGTTTCTCTTTTCCATTCATTTTCTCAATTTTTGTTGTTTTTTTTATCTGTCCGCCGCCAAAAGTGATCAAAAAATAAATAAAAATAATTGTTGCACAGTGATTGATGGGACAAATGGAAAAATGTCTTCAGCAAAACAGCGCTAATCAAAAATTGAGCACATAGCCATAACCCAATTAACAAAAACGATACAATTGCGAGAAATACTCCCCAATTAATTTGATTTTTTAATTAAAATCTGTCCCTTCGCTTCTTTTGTTCTGATCACTGCCCTTATAATCAGTGATAATCACTTTTTTGTCATTGATTTCCTCGATTCTTCATTATCTTTACTCTCCTTTGCTGATCTGATCTGTGCTTTTCTGTTGATCAGCTCCCTCTCTGATCATTATTCTTTGCTGGTCACTCTCCCGTTTCTCACCCCTCTCACAATCTCTCTCTTGCATTTGTTTCCACCAACTTTTAGGGGATGGAATTTGGTGAACAATACAATTGCGCACAACGGCGAATTCGTGGAACGATACCCGCGTCTGAACAACGCCCCTCTCTATCTCTCTTCTCTCCCCTCTTACTCTCTCGCCCTCTCCTCTTCCCGTGCTCTCTCTCACCCTCTTTTTTTAGCTTTTTCCCGCAAATTGTTGCACATTTGCGGATTATTAAAGCCATGCTCTTCGCCTTATTCATTTTCTGCTGCTGCCCCTGCTTTTCCTTTCCCTCCTTCTTCATTCATCCATTTATTCATTTGTTCTCCCATTTTTCCATTTGTCCCCCCCCCCAATTCTTTTTCCCCTCATTTTTCCTCTTTCGTTTCCTTTGTTTATTTTTGCCCCTTAAATCCCTTAGAAGCCATTCTTTCATTCATTCACTCATTCTTTCATTGTGCCAAATGTTTTCTGTCATTTCGTTTTGTTCGTCCTTTGGCCAATCCGTTCGGCCAACACCTTTTCTTACATATTTTTATTACATTTTTTTCTTAATTAATTGGTCGTTTTTGGTTTTTTTAATGGCCAACAATTTTCTCTCCGTTCGTCGCTTTTTGCATTGCTGCCCTCCACTACGAAATGTTGTCAATGGCAGATGGACGACAACGCATTACACACAGATGCCGAGAGAAAAAGACGGAAGGGTGGGGACGTAAATTAAAAATATACCCATGGATATGTATTTCCAGTGGAAATGCGTGGACATGGCTCGTGTGGAGGACGAGTTCGACGTGGTCATTGTGGGCGGTGGCCCCGCTTCCTTTTCATCTGTCAATTTTGCCACTTCCCCCCCCCCTTCCCCTTTCGAACACTCCCCGTGGCACAACTGTTCAGTGTTAGTGTTTTGTTTGTGTTTTGATCGGACATTGGCCCCTTTCTTTCCTTTATCCGTTCGTTTTTCACCATACGCTGAATTGTGCCTGCTCTGTCACCGGCGCCGTTTACCTTTCTCCATTTTTGACATGAGAACTCGACTCGCCCATCAAACAGCCGGTGAAGGTCGGTTTATCAAGTGATTAAAAATTAAATTTTAATAAAAGTCAATTCGCAGAAAGACGCATTCGCAATTCTCACCAAAAATGGACGAATTCCGGTCCCATTGGTATTTGTTTTGCTGCATTTAATTTCATTTTGTAAAATGTTACACTAATTTGTATAAATGAAAGGTCCCCGGCGTCCCGCTGAACAACCATGGCAATTACATTGTCCGCCTTGGTCATTTGGTGCGGTGGTTGGGCGAACGTGCGGAGGAGCACGGGGTCGAGCTGTACTCGGGCATTGCTGCGCAGGAAGTGCTTTTTGACGAGGCTGGGAAAACGGTGTGCGGAGTTGCGACGGGCGATGTTGGAATTCACAAGGACGGAAGCCCAAAGGTTGGTAAGGGAATCATCAAAGTTACCCCTCCAAAAATGGGCCAATAAATGGCAGTGGCCAAGCGCATAAACAGCACGGCGCTTCTGCCATTGTGTAAAGGCATCATCAGTAAATGAATTTTCAAATATCCGCTAATCCCTTTGGTTGTATTTAAATTTCATTAACAAAACAATCCAACGGAATGCCGAATGAACAATTGTTGTCCTCCGTTTGTTTCCATTTTTGGCACTTTTGTCCCTTTTGGCATTTGAATTTCCGCTTACTCTCGACTTTATCCCTTCCTCTCTCGTCCTTCTCCACTCTTCCTTTTGGAATTGATTCGACCACAAATATTTCCCCACGAGGCATGGAGACGAATGAATGAATGAATGTCCACCTCTGTGCCGATCGATGAGCCGAGCCGAGGACGTGTCCGTCCCTTGGGGATGGAGGGAAGGGCGACTCGGAGGCGCACTTCCTCTCTCCCCCTCGCCCTCTCCATAGCCCCATTCTCTCATCATATCTCTCCTCTCTCTAAACCCTCCTTTTTTGCCCTTTATTCTCTTCCCCTCCCCCTCTTCCCATCGGTTTCTGCTGTTGTCCATCATCATCGTCCGTCGTTTGTCCAGCAGCCCCAGCAATGGATGAATGAATGGATGAGGTGGGATGACGGTCACTGCTTAAACGAATCCCTTCCTTTTCTTCAGGTTGCTCTCGACTACAAAAACCCTTTCCTTAATCCTTTCAAGGCATTTTCATAATTAATTACAATTTAAAAATTTTCTCCCATTAGACCTTCCAAATGTTCAAAACGCATCCGTCCATTCGAAAACAATTGGAGGACGGGCTGCTGCTGCTGTTGCTGCTCTTTCCTTCCTCTTCTCGTCATTTTCAGTGTCTTCCAATCCCTCGGGATTATTTGTACACTTTGAGAACAAAAATTCGCCGCAAGGCATAATTCAAAGAGAGAGAGAGAGAGAGAGAGAGAGAGAGAGGTCCCACTCTTGACACTAATTTCGGATCAACCCAATTCCTCCCTCGCCTTTATCAGTCCATTTTACATCCCCGCTTCTCTCGCTCCCACTCATTAATTTATTAGACGATTAGTCAGTCCCCTTAATTATTATTATAAGCCCTGTCCGATTTTCGATCACTGATCGACCGGCAGCAAAGGAACAATTTGATTGAATGAAAAAATCATTATAAGAACTTGGATGTGCCGCAATGTTCGGCCGTCGTTCAATTCGCGCCTCGGCTTTTGGGGTGGCATGGCGTACACTGGCACTTTCTTCGTCATGGGTTTGTGTATAAACACTTCATTGTTATAATTTGGTTTTTCAGGGCGTGGCATTGAGCCATGCAATGCACCATGGACACCCGGACAATGAGAAGACGGAGCTGAAGGAGAAGCACTCAGAAATCGAATATCCGAAGCCGGACGGGGCATTGACATTCGATTTGCTTTCATCGGTCCATTTGACCGGTAAAATCCATGACTTTTCAATACGGTGGTTCCTTCCATTCTTCGTTCTTTCCAGGCACCAACATGAAGAGGATCAGTGGCACTTTACAGACGAACGCGAGAATGTGCAGAAGAAAACGTTCACCAAATGGGTGAATTCGCATCTGATCCGCGTCAACTGCAAAATCCAGGACCTTTACGTCGATCTAAGGGACGGAAAAATGCTGATGAAACTGCTCGAAGTTCTCTCGGGCGAACGATTGGTGAAAATGGAATAATTATGAAAAAAGAGGAAAAATTGGCATTTTGGCGAAAATTTTAAGCCGCGGCCGACGCGAGGGAAAATGCGCATTCACTGCTTGGAAAACGTGGACAAGGGGCTGCAGTTTCTGCGCGACCAGCACGTCCATTTGGAGAATTTGGGCTCGCAGGACATCGTCGACGGGGCGCCGCGGCTAACACTCGGATTAATTTGGACGGTCATTTTGCGATTTCAGGTCCACACCCACCCTCACAATTGGATCTTATTTGATCCTATGCTTTCCCTTGCCTTTTGGGCCAAATCCCTTCCAAAAAGTGCCATTGCCATGCCCCCGCTGTCCGTTTCAGATCCAAGACATCACTTTCGAGGACGTGGACAACCAGGAGACGCGGTCGGCCAAGGAGGCGTTGCTGCTGTGGTGCCAAATGAAGACGGCCGGCTACCGCAACGTGAACGTGCGCAACTTCACTTCGTCATGGCGCGACGGGCTCGCGTTTAACGCACTCATTCACAAGCACAGAGCCGACCTAATTGAGTACGAAGGGCTGCAAAAGTCGAACGCACTGCACAATTTGAACAACGCATTCGACGTGGCGGAGAAGCAATTGCAATTGGCCAAACTATTGGACCCCGAGGGTAAAAAGGGGAATAAATGGAAAATGAATGATGGCATGGCACTTTTGAAGATGTAAATGTTGAACAGCCGGACGAAAAGTCCATCATAACGTACGTGGTCACTTACTACCACTACTTCAACAAGGTCAGAAGGGATGGGGCGGAGAGAAGCCTATAAAAGGGCACCGACAGAAAGGGACAGTTTAGCTGAAGCAAGAGGGAATCCAAGGCAAACGAATTGGCAAAGTGATAGCCGAACTGATGGAAAACGAGGCACTGGTGGAGAGGTAACGGAGCAACAACAGACAAACTGAACATTGTTGAAACTGATCAAAGGTACGAACAGCTGAGCAGTTCGCTGTTGGAATGGATCCGTGCCAAAATCGGCGAATTGAACGACCGCCAATTTGCCAATTCGTTGCGCGGAGTGCAGCAGCAACTGACCGGCTTCAACATTTACCGAATGGAGGAGAAGCCGCCGCGGTTTCAGGAGAAGGGCGAATTGGAAATGCTTCTGTTTTCGTTGTTGTCCCGAATGAGAGCGAACAATCAGAGTACAAAAAAGGGCAAAAAGAAGAACAATTAAAGAGAAAGCATCACAATTGAGGACCTTTTTTGCCACGAGAGGGCCGCACAATTGGGGACATAAACAAAGCATGGAGAGCATTGGAGAGGGCAGAACACGAGAGGGAATTGGCACTGAAGGAGGAACTGATACGGTAGGAAGACACTACCGTAGACAGAGAGAGCCTCCATATGCGGTAGGGCAAGGAACAGAGAATACGGTAGAACAGAGACTCAGAGGAAGGGAAGGGAAGAGAGAAACAGAGAAAGGGAAAGGAAAGGCGGATGGGAGAAAGAGAGACCGGGACAACAAATGACAATTTGTAACAGCCAGGAGAAGCTGGAACAATTGGCCACACGATTTGACAAGAAGGCCGGCATGCGCGAGACTTGGCTGGGCGAGAACCAACGTCTGGTCAGCCAGGACAATTTCGGCACGGACTTGGCCAGTGTGGAGGCGGCCAACAAAAAGCACGAGGCCATTGAGACGGGTGAAACTGGCGGAGGGGGAGGGTAATTAATTAATTGGTTTATCAATTAAGACATTTACGCTTATGAGGAGCGTGTGCAGGCGGTGGTTGCGGTGGCGTCGGAGTTAGAGGCGGAGCAGTACCACGACATTGGGCGAATCAACGAGCGCAAGGAGCACGTGTTGATGCTGTGGCGCGAATTGCTTGAACTGCTTGCGAGCCGTCGACATCGCCTCGAGCTGTCGCTGGTCGTCCAACGCGTGTTCCACGACATGCTGAATGTATTGGACCAAATGGACGAACTGAGGGCAAAATTGGACTCGGAAGAGTTGGGCCAACATCTGATGGACGTGGAGGAACTACTGCAGAAACATGCACTGCTTGAGTCCGACTTGAACATTGTGGCAGACCAAATTCAATTGGTCAGCCGCGAGGCGGAACACTTTACGCGCGAGGAAGGGCCGGACGGAAAAGGTTGGCACGGCAAAGCCATGGGTCCGGCAAAAATGCCAAGTCAACAACGGCAATTCCCATCAGCAGGGTACAAGCCTGTGGAGCCAGCGGTGGTGCAGGAACGGGTCCAATTCCTGGATCAACGCTACCAGGAACTGCTCGAACTCGCCGCCCGTCGCAAGGCGAACCTCGAGGCGAACAAGCGATTGTGCCAGTTCAACTGGGACCTGACCGACTTGGACACGCACTTCCGGGAGCAGGAACAAGTGTTGGCACAGAAGGACAAAGGACGAGACATTGTGTCGGTGAGAGAAGCAAAGGAAATGGAAGGCCGAAACGAATCCGCCAAAAGGTCAACCGACTGTTGGCCAAGCACAAAAATGCGGAGAACAACTTGGCCGACCTGGGCAGAGGCTTGGACCAATTGCAGCAGCAGGGCCAACAGCTGGTGGACGAGCAAATCCCCGGGTCGGGACCGGTGCCGTTGCGGTTGGCCGAGACGAGGACGTATTACGACCATTTGAGACGATTGGCGGACGAACGGCGCAAGGAATTGGAGGGGGCGGTGGAGTACTACCAGGTCAAAGGGATGCCGCCGAATGACCTCGGTTCAACGACGGACCGTTTAGTTCTTCCACGACGCGGACGACGTGGAGGCGTACCTTTTGGACACTCTCCGCGTGGTCAGCACCGACGACGTGGGCCATGACGAGTCGTCGGTGAATTTGCTGATCAAAAAGCACGACGGAGTGTCGGACGAATTGGTCAGTCAATGAGCGAATTGGCACATAACTCGGACTGATCGGAGTGATTTGGCAAAATTTGAAGGAACGATTTGACCGGCAGATTCAACAGTTGGAGACACAGGCAGACGCACTGCCGGAAGAGGCACGAGCGCACCCGGTAAAGGAAATGGGAGGACGGCATTTTTTAAATCCATCCGGCAATCTTTCTCACCGCTAAGAACATTGCGTCACGGATCAACGGCACGCAACAGCGGAAGTCCGATTTGGTGGAGGTGGCGCGGCTGCGCAAGCAAAGACTGCTCGACGCACTCAGTTTTTACAAAGTGAGGACAGAGGGACAAAGGTTTTTCAGTCAAATGATCAATTAATTAATTGTGTTGTTAAGCTGGTGGCCGACATCGAGTCGGTGGAGTCGTGGATTGATGAGAAGGGCAAACTGCTGAAGACGTTGATCCCGGGGCCGGACTTGGAGGAGGTGGAGATAATGAAGCATCGGTTCGAGACGTTGCAGAACGACATGCACAACCAAAAGGCCAAAGTGGACACAATCAACACAATGGCACGGGACATGCAGAAGGCAATTTACACTCAGCAGATGATTAGTAAAACCATGAACACAATTATTTAGCAGGAACATCCGAACTCTGATGACATTTTGGCCAGACAAAACGGTAATTCAGAAATGGAAGTGTCGTCGCAATTTGCCATTTGACACCCCCCCCCCCCCACTAATTACCCCTAACAACCTCCACCCATCACTTTAAAGCTTTGAACGCCCGCTGGGCACAACTGAGCGACATGGTCTCCCAGAAGAAGGAGGAGCTGAACAAAGCTCATCGCATGGAAACGTTCAGAATCGACTGCCAAGAAACGATCACATGGATTGAGGAAAAGACGAGGGTTGGCATTGGCACAAAGGCAAAACTATCACTAATTACCATAATTAGGTGTTGGAAGACACCGACGAAATGACCGGCGACCTTAGCGGCGTGATGAAATTGCAGCGACGACTTTCCATGATGGAGAGGGACCTCGGCGCCATTCAGGCCAAGTATGCGACGTTTTTGGCACTCCAAATATTTTCCATATCTTTGCATTTTCAGACTCGACTCATTGGTCACCGAAGCGAATGCCATTGAGCGGGAAAAGCCGGCAGAAGCGGCACAAATTCGGGAAAACATTACGCGGATTCAACACGTCAGCTGACTGATTAGGAGGCAATCCGACTTTGTTTCTCGCGTTCTGTTAAGGTGTGGGATTTGCTGAACCGACGCGTGCGCGAGCAGGAGGCTAAGTTGGACGAGGCAGGCGACTTGCAGCGCTTTCTGCGCGACTTGGACCATTTCCAAGTGGGCAAAACGGCGGGGGGGGGGGGAAGATGAAGGCGAAGGAGGGCACTTTTGCTGATGGTCGCTCCCTCCCTAGGCTTGGCTCTCAGCCACCCAGCGACAGGTGGCGAGCGAAGACGAGCCCCAATCGCTGGCAGAAGCGGAACAGCTCCTCCAGCAGCACGGTGAAGGAGGGCACTCATAATGATGCAAAGCATTTGGCTTTTCAGCTGCCATTAAGGAGGAGATTGACGCGTACGCCGAGGACTACCGGAAAATGCGGGCGATGGGCGACCGCGTGACGCAGGACCAGACTGACCCCCAGTACATGTTCCTGCGTCAACGGCTCGGCGGATTGGAGGAGGGATGGGAGGAGTTGCAACGGATGTGGGAGAACAGACAGGTATGGTAGGGGGCATTGACTGTGCCCTGTCATACGGTAGGAGTCGGGGGAAGGAAAAGACGAAAAAGAGGGCAGAAAAAATGGACATTGTGCCACAATTCATTTTCCTTTTTTAGACATTCCTCAGCCAGGGCCTCAGCCTTCAGACATTCTTACAACGCGCTAAACAAGCGGAAGTGATCCTTTCTCAGCAGGAAAATAAAGTCAGTGCGGCGATTGGAATTTTATCGATTGATTTTTTGGTGTGATCGATCGATCAAAGATTGATCAAACCGTTGGTCAATTGCCGTAAAGCAGTGATTGCCATGAAACAAATCTCAGATGGCACGCGAAGAACAGCCCGTCTCATTGGAGCAGGCGGAGAATGTGCTGAAGCGGCACCAGGACTTCATGACGACGATGGATGCCAACGACGAGAAAATGCGCGCGGTGGTGCAAATGGGCGACCAGTTGTGCGCGGACGGACATTACGCAGCGGACAAAGTGCACAAAAAGGCGCGAAACATTGAGGAGAGACGAGCAGCCAACCGCGAGAAGGCGCAGGCGATGCTGGACAAACTCCGCGAGGCGGTCCAAGTCCAGCAGTTCCTCAGCGACTGCGAGGAGTTACGCGAGTGGATAGGTGAGAACGAATTGGGGAGCAAAGGGGGAGAGACGGGCGGGGGGGGAAGCGGAGAGGGTGCGGCGGGGTGAACATGAAGGATGAAGCGGGGGGGGGAGTAGCGAGTGGGGGAAGCGATGGAGGGGGCGCGAGTGGGGAAGAAGCGGAGAGGGACGCGGGGTAGGAAAATGGAACGTCGAGACGAGTGCGGTAATGCAAGAATTGCGTGGCGGGTGACACTTTCCTGAAAATTATTCAAATTAAGAGGAGAAAATGATCCGGGCTCAGGACGAGACGTACAGAGACGCGAAGACGATCACTTCGAAGTTCATGCGTCACCAAGCGTTCCAAGCGGAATTGGCGGCCAACAAACGGCGCCTCGAAGAGGCAAAGCCAAAAGCCCCCGGGGGAGGGAGGATAAAAGTGCCAATTCCCCCGGTTTGTTGTTCAGATTCACCACGCGGCGGAACAACTCGCGGAGGAAAAGCCCGAATTCCACGAGATGATCGACCCGGAAGTGCTGCAACTGTCGCAGCAGTGGGAACAATTGGAACGGACGACGGAGGAAAAGGGACAGCGATTGTTCGACACCAACCGACAACAGCTCTATGTGCAATCCATCGGAGAAGTTGGCACGAAGTGCCGTGCACATCAAACCATTGGCATTTTGTGACAGGTCAAAGACTGGGCCCAGCAAATTGAGCGACAGATCGGCGAGCCGCCCTCGGAGCCGCAAGATTTGACCACCGTCGACTTGGCCATGCAACGGCAGCAACAGTTGGAGCAGGAAGTGAGAGGGAGGGCATTGGCACGACGAAATGCCAAAAGAATGCCACTCAACGGAATTGTTTTTCAGATGGTACGCAAAGTGATGCACTTGGAGTCGTTGCAGGACATGGAGCCTAAGTTGGAGGAGATGCAGCCGGAACAGTTGGAGCAGATCAAAGCACATCGAATAGCGATCACCGAACAATTGCAACGGCTGAGGGCACCGCTGGACGACCGAAGGCGCCAATTGGAGCGGAAAAAGGCCGCGTTTCAGGTACAATTCGGAGGGGAGGCGACCCTATTAATTAATTGGCAGAAATAATTAAGGGAGACCAATTAATTAACTAATTGATTAATTACCCCTTCCTCTCATTTGGTTCAGTTTGTCCGTGACGTTGAGGATGAAAAATTGTGGGCGGGAGAACGAATGCCTGTGGCGGAGTCGCGAGTGATCGGCGAATCGTTGTTCGATTGCCATCGGCTCCAAAAGAACACGCAGTCGTTGCGAAACGAAGTGGACAACCACGAAGTGAGCAACAGAATGCCAATTTAAACACCGTCGGGTGGGGGATTTCGGCATTTTCTCCGATCCTTACTTTCTCTTCCATTATCTTTTTCTTCTGCACGCTCTCTCACTATCGTTCGTTCTTTTCAGCCGTGGATCAACGAAATTCGTGCCAATGGTCAAGAGTTAATCGACCAAGGGCACGAGAATGCGCCATTCTTCATGGAGAAACTCAGCGAATTGGCCCAAGTTTGGGACATTCTGAAGGACGCAATCGACGGACGGAAGCAGAGACTGAAGGACGCGGAAAGGGCGCATCAGTATTTGTACGACTGTGCGGAGGCGGAGGCGTGGATGAGCGAGCAGGAGCTGTACATGATGCAGGACGAGAGGGGGTCAGCCGATTGGGGGCAGAAAATGAGAGGAGGGTGCAGGGATCAATGAGTGGGGAGGGATCACCGGAGGCTGGGGGAGGGGGAGACGGAACGGGTTATTGTCAACTCGTACAGTAAATTTTTTACAAAATTAAGCCTAAGTTTAAGCATAAGCCTAGTTCTAGCCTAAAGCTTAGACTTAGGCCTAAGCCATTCACGAGAACGAACACACATTCAATCCGCACATTTTCAGCCGAGACGAGTTCAGCACCCAAAACCAGATAAAGCGTCACGAGCGGCTTCAGCACGAAATTGGCCAATTCGCTGGGACCATTCGCGAGTTGGCCGGCCGTGCGAAGGAATTAATCGACGAGGAGTCGCCGCTGAGGTCGGAAAAGCATTCCATTGCTTAATTCTGATCACTTTTGGCTTCTTCAGTGAGCAAATTCGTCTGCGACAAGCCCAAATTGAGAAGCTGTACGCGGGCCTTCAGGATTTAAGCAAAGAGCGACGCCGGCGATTGGAAGAAACGCTCCAATTGTACGATTTGCATCGCGAAATTGACGACCTTTTGCAATGGATCGCGGACAAAGAGGTGAGTGAACACTGATCAGTGAATGGTGGCAAACAGAAGGCCAACCAACTGATCTGATCACAACAGGTGGTCGCCGGGAGTCACGAGAACGGGCAGGACTATGAGCACGTGCAGATGCTGCAGGAACGCTTTGCACAGTTCGCCAGGGACACGGAATCCATTGGAGCGGAGCGGGTGGGTGGGCTGAGGGCAAAGACGACGGCACAAATGCCATCGAAATCCCCGAAAATGTTAAATCTCGTTGTGTGTGCCGCAGGTGTCACGTGCTAACAGGGACTGTGACCGGCTGATCACCGACGGACACTCCGACTCGCCGACCATCGCTTTGTGGAAGGACTCGCTGAACGAGGCCTGGGAGAATCTGCTGGAGTTGATCGACACGCGGGCACAGGTCAGGCATCTCAAACAGCAGCTGATTGATCAATGCCGTTGCCGGCGGACATTTAATTATTTTTTTCTCCCGCGCTCACCGCCATTTAAAATGTTGAAAATTCATAAATATTCCATTACCATAATTAATTAGTCCCATAATCTATGCCCATCAAATTGCCCCCTTCAGATGCTCGAGGCGAGCCGCCAAATTCACAAATTCTTTTACGACTGCCGCGACTGTTTGGCGCGCATTGTGGAGAAAATGCACGCATTGCCCGAGGAATTGGGCCGCGATTCGTCGTCGGTTGGCGCACTGTCCCGAAAACACCAGGCAAAAAAAAAGATAACCATCTCAAGAATGTTTCATCATTAACACTGTTGAAATTGCCTTAAGGCATTTCTCAAAGACATCGACGCCATTGGGGCGCAAGTGGCACAAATTGAGGGGGACGCGAAACGGCTGAGAGACGCTTATGCGGGGGAGAGGGCCATGGAAATTGTGGGCAAGGAGAACGAAGTGCTTAAGGTAGCGGCGCTGCTCGGGCTAATTAAGCCTAATGACTCGGCCATTATCCCCCTCCCCTAAGGCGTGGCATCAGTTGCGCGCCGCCTGCGAGGCGCGGTCAATGCGTCTGAGCGACACTTCGGACCTCTTCCGCTTCATGAACATGGTGCGCGACTTGCTCGTGTGGATTGAGGAGGTGAAGCGGGAGATGCTCAGCCATGAGAGACCGCGCGACGTGTCGGGCGTGGAACTGTTAATGAACAACCACCAGTCCTTGAAGGTGGGGCGGAACACGAGGGAATACCTAATGAGCGACAATTAAGGCGGAAATCGACACGCGCGAAGAGAACTTCCGCGCGTGTCTCGCGCTTGGCAGGCAATTGTTGGAGCGGAATCATTACGCGAGTGCGGAGGCAAGTCGAGCGAGGGCGGAGAGAGGGCGCAAGCGGATGGGAGGGGGTTTTGGAGGGGGTACAAATGGGAAAATACCAACTTTAGAGGGACAAAATGCCGAAAAATAATAAATCGGACACGGAAAGTAATTGCAACGTTGGGAGTTTCATTTCCCAGGTGGAAAAGAAGCTGTTAAAACTGACTACGGACCGTACGGACATGATGCACCGGTGGGAGGACCGCTGGGAGTATTTGCGACTGATCCTCGAAGTGTATCAATTCGCACGCGACGCGGCGGTGGCCGAGGCGTGGCTGGACGCGCAGGAGCCGTACCTTCGGTCACGCAACTACGGACGGAATTTGGAGGAGGTCAAAATGAAACATAAAAAGGAAGGGGGGGAGTAAAAGAAAGGGACATTCTGTTGTTTGTTTTTGGCTTGAAGGTGATCGCACTGATCAAAAAGCACGAGGCATTCGAGAAAAGTGCCACGGCACAGGACGAACGCTTTATGGCATTGGAGAAGCTGACCAATTACGAGCTTAAAGAAATGCAACGAAGAGGTGAAAAAGAGACTACGGATTGAGTGAGTCTTTCCTTTGTCTGCCACAGAACGTGCCATGGAGGAGGAACGGCGCCGACGGGCGGGCGAAACGCCGCCAAAGGGCCGTCCCGGCGAGACTGTGTTCCCGGCGACCGTTGGCGCGGCCGAAGCGGGGCCCGCCTCGCGTTCGCACGAAGGTGGGCAAATGGGCAGCAGAGAACAGATTATTTTTCCGTTAATTGTTGTGGACACATAAACCAATTTTGTGTGTTTTGTCCGTTTGGCGTTTCGTCCCATTTTTTGGTGTGTTTGCACTTTTACCTTTCTCACTTTTGCCGTGGCACTTTTTGGGTCCCTTCTCTCTCTCTCTGGACGGCACTCTTTCATTGATTGATTGCCAATTAAAATCAGGCTAATTAGCTAATTATTGTCAAATTTCGATTGTTTCCCCCCACCCACTTCTCTCATTCCTTTTTCTTTTTTTGTGTTTTTTGCCGTCCGTTTGTTCATTTTGTGTGCTTTCGTCAGAATTGGCTGCCCACCGCCAGCGTCTCCTCGCCTCCGCGGCGCCCGCCCCTCTCGCCGAGCCGTCCTCCTGGCGGATGTCCCTCAGACGCGAGCCGCGCTTCGACGCGTCCGACCGGCGCGGTCCGTCCGTTCGTTTATTTTTGCTGTGGTGTTTTGTGCCATTTCAGCACATTGTTGTCCAAAAGCGCACACAAATTATGAACCATTTTTGATTTACGTTTAGGTCTTTTGACCGCAGCGGACACTTTCGAAGGCGTAATAATCCGAAAGCACAACTTTGAGGGCTTTGAGCGGAGGGCGACCCATCGGTGGAAAATTCTTTTGGCATTTCTTTCAATTTTTGTTCAACCGAAATTTGAATTTGCGCTTTTCAGCGCATGGGAGAAACTGTACACGGTGCTGTTCAACGGCGACTTGTACTTCTTCAAAGACGCGCGACACCGCCAGGAGCAGCCGCAGAACACTTTCAGGGGAGAGGCACCGCTGCAGCTGGCGGGGTGCGCGGTGCAACCGGCGGAACACCCAAAGCGGCGCCACGTCCTCTCGCTGAAGTGGCCGTTCGGCTCCGAATACCTGCTCCAATGTGCCGACGAGGTCAGCCAATACGCACCCTCCTAAAGCCAATTTATTTTCTACATTTTACTGATCATTTCTTTCTTCTCTCTCTCATAAAACAAAGTCTTTGCCAAAACATTTGTCTTATTCAATTCAAATGCCATTAACTCAGAACAATTCGCTATTCTTTGACGAATCTCTTCTCTGCCAATGGGTTTGAAAACAAAAAATGGGTAAAATAATTAAATTAATAGCTTGGCTCAAATTCAACCAAATTAATATTTCGTGGTATCATTCAATAGCTTTAATTGTTCTCTTTCAGAATATAATTTTCTTATATTTTTAACTTAAGTATAAAAAAAGTTATGGTCACAAAATTGCAAAAAATCTTAAGTCAGCATTTTTTGTTCAGAACTTTTTTGAAACTCAATGAAATTTTCTAAAATTTTAAATATAAATAGAGAATTCTTAGGGCTATCGAAATATAAATTAATTTTGGTTAAATTTCATTTTAAAGACTTTAAAATTTTAAATGTTTATTATTATATATGCATTACCATTGCAAAAAACATAGCCTGTTCAATGCTTTATAACTTCTTTTATACTTAAGTTAAAAATTTAGGAAAATTATATTCTGAAAGAGAACAATTAAATCATGGAGAAGGAGTACGCCGCCGCGGAATTTTGCAGAAAATGGAGGACGACGAATTTGGTCATGAACCCGCTGCAGTTGTTGCTGGTAGATGTCGGCGTTGATGGTTTGCCCACCGGAACAAGTTCATAGCGGACCAACCCTGATGAACACCACCAGACGCACAGCAATACCTTCGGTGCATGTTGAAGACGCCTTGGGGTCGGCTCGCCCAATTCGTTTGGCTTCAGCCATTGTTTTTGTGCCGTTTTGTTGTTGAGATAAACCCACTTCTCATCACACGTGATCAGCTGGGAAAGCTGCATTCCAGCACTCAAACGGGCGAGAAGTTCAGTGCAGGTGACCACTCGCTGATGCTTTTGTTGTTGGGTCAGTGCATGGGGAAATTCGGCACCCTTTTTGTTGATGAAGCCGGGCTGATGGAGGTAATTGAGCACTGTTGTCTGATGGACCCCGAACTCTGCTGCAAGTTGGCGCGAACTAGAACAAGGATGCTGCTGAACGTGCTGCTCCAAGTCGTCCGAATCGAGAGCAGGTGGTCGTCCGGAGCGGGGTTCATCTTCGAGCTGCTCATTGCCTTCACGAAATTTTGTGAACCATCGCTTAACTGTAGAAAGAGAGAGTGCATCATGCCCTCACTTTCACAAATATTTCGAAGAGCTTGGGTTGGGGTAGAATTTTTTCGGAATTCGTAAAGTAACAGTTGTCTTAGCCGAATTTTATCCATGCAATTCAAAAATTCTCCACATTGCTTCTTGCGGGCAAACATATCGCGCATCAATAATTAATCTAATTAATCATTTATTTTAGTTGTTGACATTCGCGAATTCCGAGCTGAACATCAGGCAATTTTAATTAATTAAAAGATAATTTTAAATTAAGGGCACTCTATTTAAAGCTTGATGAGATTTATTGCTGAAGATTTTTTTCATTGAACAAAAAAGGCACAGTTTAAAAGAATTACCTATTAATTTTAAGAAATAATTAAATTTATTCGAAATATTGAAGTAAACATAAGCACATTTAGTAAGAATTCGTTTTTCTTAAACATGAAAGGGTTTTTCGGTAATAAATTGTTGAAATTATATCCCCCGAGGGGGATTTCCCCGCCCTCCACCGACTTTTCCCCTCATTTATTTATTCCCCCATTTTTTGCTTTAGCACGGCCTTTGGTGGGATTGCATTCGTGCCGAAAAGGTTGGCTCCGTTTTAGCTGATCAAATTGGGTATTCTCGCACTAATTCCTTTCTTTTCAACATCTTCACCATTAATCAATTTGTCTTGCTCCGCCAATGTCAAAAGGAGAGAGAGCGAAGGGAGAGAGAGAGAAGAGAGACATCGAAAGAGCGCTGGTCGGGTGGGAGAGGGCACGGCAAAACGAAGCAAAAAACGGCATGGCATTCACTTTCAGAACCATGTCGACGAGGACGGGGCAGCTGGAGAAGCTGAGCACCACCGATTCTGGTAGGAAAAGCATTGACCATCTCTGCTGGTCTTTCCATTTGCCCCCAGGGGATCAATGACGTTGCCTGGGGGGGCTATGTGGTCCACCCTTTGTTTGTTAGCTCTTTTGCTATGTCTTTGCCGGGGATGGCATTTGCTTGTGCCGTCTCTGATCATCCCATTCGTCCCCAGGGGATGGCATAAGGTCGTCCTTTCGCTGATCCTTCTCTCCCAATTGGCTGCATTTGTCGCCGTTTGCACCGGCGTTTGTGCGCCTTGTTTTGCCCCGTCCACCTTCTGTTTCGCCATTTCTCTGTTCATCGCCATGCTTTTGTCGGTGCTCGCCGATGGCATTTTCTTCTTCTCCGCTAATCGCGTCGACATTCGCTTCGTCACCGGTAAAAAGGCACAAAATAAATGCCAAATTCGAAAGCATTAATTAATTGAGGGGGGGGGGGTGACCATTCAACATCGGGTGATGAGTAATTAAATATATTTTTGCTCTTAAGGAATGGTCGGCACTTATGTAAGTTTTTCACACATTCTACCGTGGCTTGTCCTACCGTATTTGTTTGCCGAATCGGTCGACTCCTTCTACAGTACCCTTCCACCCTTAGGAGCAAGTGATCGGCTACGCCTTTTACCTCCATTTGGGCGGTACTCTCTGCTGGGCGTTCGCTTTTGTCTGTGCCATTGCAACCACTTACAAATTTCTCACTTCCAATGGACAGCAAAGGTACGGTATTCTCCGTGGTACGGTAGTGGGAGTTTTCCCTTTTTTCTGTCCTTTCTTTTCACTTTTTCTCTCCTCAGTTTTCTGTTGCTTTGCCTTAATTTTGTGTTTCGCAATTGTGCACAAATTGCACTTTAACAAAGCACTTTTTAAATATTTATATTATTATTATTATTATATATGTTTTTATTTATTACCGAAATTCGTTGTTTTTGATTTTGTTTTTCGTTTGTTTAATTTTCCCCCGTCATTTTAAACAATTCAAATTTTATTTGTCCCTTTCATCTGTCATAATTGCCTAATTAGCCATACGCTATTAAAATGAATTGATCAATTTTGAGGGGGGGGGGGGAAAGTGTTCAACCGGACATTCTGATAACATTAATCATTTTACTCCCTTTCCTTTCCATTTTTCACTCTTTTCCTCTTCTCTACAGTATCCCTTTTGCTATTACCTACAGTACTCTTCCCCTCTACCGTATGAATTTCCATTTTCTCATCACAGAAAACTGTTCGATGACGGCCCACGGCTCCACTCGGCCAACCTCGCCTCGGTCTACCGACGACCCGTGGTCGAATGGTCCAGCGGTCCCTCCGGCGAAATGCCACAAAAGGCAGCGGGCAGAGGCGGGGGGACGACGCGACTGATCGGGGCGAATACGCAAGTGTGACCGATCAATCGATAACTGATCGATGGACATTGATTATTTTTGATCGCCGATTCAGCCACTGCCAATTCGTTCTTTCATTTTGCCATTTTCACTTCAAACACAAAAACCTCTCCCTTCGTTTTCTTCGTTTTCTTCATTTTTTGACTGTTTATCTGCCAATATTTCACTATTATTTGGCATTTTCTAATTATCTAATTATTTAAAATAAAACTCAGGGTTTTGCTGTTTTTGTTTGAATTCGTTTTTTTTGCAACGATTACCGTACTCTCCCCACAGTACGCTCGACTGTTTTGGTTTTTTGTTTTATTGCACAGCACAAACATTCAGTCCTTCCGTCCGTCGTGATCTTTTCTTCCTTTGCCTTTGTTCTAACACTTTCCCTCCTCCTAACCTCGCTACCGTACTTTTTCCCTTTCCACCGTATCCCTTTGATTTATCCTTTATCCGATGGTTTGTTACGGTAT
The DNA here is from genome assembly GCA_004148225.2 of Heterodera glycines. Taxonomy (NCBI): domain Eukaryota; kingdom Metazoa; phylum Nematoda; class Chromadorea; order Rhabditida; family Heteroderidae; genus Heterodera; species Heterodera glycines. The sequence continues at coordinate 4,737,384 of CP049705.1, read as the reverse complement.
GTTCAGCCCTTCCGCCCTTCGCCACCATTCTTCGCATTTTCGCCCCGTGCCGCCCCATTTCGATGTCCACCACCACCAGCAAACTCCGCTTCTTTTCGGCGCAAGTCCCAAAAAGGCAATGCGCACTCAAAACAATGGCCAACAATTCGCTTACAACGGCCAAAGTCAAAATGCCAATGCCAAAGGGACGCAGCGAATGTTCAGGGAAACGAGCGCATGAAAAGAGGAGGAAAAGCACAAAAAAAAACAGAAAGAAAGAAAGAGAAACGGATGAATAATGTGGCACTTAAATTATTACTAATTAATAATATTTTATAAAATGAAACACGGACAAATGGGGGGGGGGATTTAAAAATCGTAAATTTTAATTTAAAAAATGCGTTGGAGGGGGGGGCAATAAATTCAAATCTTAAAAAGTATGCCTCATTGGGTGAAAAAAAACAAATTTGAGATCATTTATTTATTGAATCTTTTTACAAGCATTTCGTGTAACTTCTTCTCGCCTCTCTCTTGCCGTACTCAAACGGCCGACCAGCACCCGTCCCTTTCTCTCCTCGCCACCGTACTCTCCGCTCCTACCGTACCCTTTCGTCCCGTTAAATACTGTGACATCCAATCCTTTGCAGAAAAAAGCAATAATATACTGCTATTGTAAATCTTTTCTGTTACCGGCTGAAAGAGTCTTGGCGTTGGCGGAGGCGGCGGAAAATAATCAGAGAGCGAAGAATTTGGAGAAACGGAGCGACAGGGGAGAGAAGCGGCACTCAGAAAAAGGCCATTTCTGAGGAGCACAGCGGCACCATTGTTAAGGCTAAAGAAGGGACGGGGAGGGGGCAGAGGGATCATTCGTGCAAAGTGCTCTCTAATCCCTTTGCTTTCCCCGGCATTCCTCGTTACCCCTTTCCCTTCACTCGGCTTTTTCTCCCCCCCCCCACACCTCCCATGGATCTCTTTTGTCTATTCCTCCCCTTCTGATCGGCATACCTCCCCTCGGATTTTTCTCCCCCATGGATCCCGCTTGGCACTATCCCTTCTGATTGGTATGTTATTCCTCGTTACCTCCCCCGTCCATCGGCTTCCCCCCCCCCGTCTCCCACTCCCCCGTTTCCCTCCGCCTTCTCTCACCGTTTTCCTTCCGCCACTGTCTCTTCTTTTTGTCCGTTGTCGTTTTGCCTTCGTTTCATTTTAGTCATTGGCAAATAATAAGCAATGGCACTGCAAACGGAGGCAAAGACGAGCAGAGAAGAAGCGAACACATGGACAAAGAAGGCGTAGCTCAAATGTTGCTGAAAATGGGGCACAGCACAAATTAAAAAGGCACCGGAAAGGCAAATGCCGTGCCACACATGATGAGTGCCAAATGGGCCCGGCACTCGACGAATTTCGTCGCGATTGGCACCGATGAAAAAGAGAGCATCGGCCAGCAGAGAGCAAGAAGCTGTTGAACCGATTTGACAACGGAATGAATGAGTGTTTGGATGAATGATTGGACTGACTTGCCAGGCCAATTAAGGCCAAATGGAGGACGGAATTTGGCCAAAAGCAAATGGAAAAAATGCCAACAGCGAAAGAAAAAAGGGCGAACAAAAGAGTGAAGGCAGAGAAAAAGAGCATCGCTTTGTGATGGGCTAAAACATTGGCCAAATTGGCACAGAAACGGAAAACGGAAATACGCAAAAAGCGGTGGCTTAGCAGCTCACGCGCGCGCAAATCGTCGTTCTCCACGGCAATTCGCAACAGATGGGAAGAGCCGATGAACAATTTCCGATCAGTTTTGAAGGCACAGCGGCGAGTCGGCCCGCGAACGGTCGCGTCGCGGGCGGAAAGATGGTCCAAGGGAGTGACCTTTTAAGGGGGGGGGGGGAGTCAATTATTTAATTAATGCTAATTGGCGCCATGGGATGGAAATTCGCTTTTTTGACTTTGTAAATATTTCCCCCGATTTAATGAATTTGCCTCTGATCGAACGCAGTCGTAGAGAATGGAATGTTCATGAACTGCGCTCAGTTCGGGCAAATCCAACAATTGCCAAGAAGGCAAAGCGAGCGAAGTGAGCGAAACGGCACAACCGAAGAAGGAAAGTGAAAGGGAGAGGAGAAGAAGCCGAGGGGGAGGAGGAGGGACGGGAGGACGGGGCAGAACAAAGGAGCAGCGGCAGCAGAAGAACGGCATTTTGGGAGGAAAATGGAAAAGGGGGAAAGGGAAAAAGGGGGACGATGGAAGGGCAAAATGGGGACAAATGGGAGAAAATAGAGCAAATATTGGGTGCTTTTCTATCGTGTAATATTATGTATCAATCAAATCACTATTCAGACACAAAATGGCACCGGACGAAACGGCGAACGGACAAAAGGACAAATGAGCCGATAAATTTTGGAGGGAGGGGGGAAATAGTGGGCCGTAAAAAGTAAAAATATATTTCTTTTTCAAGTGGTTTCAGCCTACAAAAACTGGCACTTTTCGCCATTTTTGAGGAGTCATTCACTTCGAAATGCAATGGCTGTTTGTCCATGAAAATTCCGGGACAATCCGAAAGAAATCTTTGCAATTCGAAACGCCCTCGGGCGGGGGATTCGCTCATTCATTGTTCAGATTGACATCTGAGTCCTCCGCAGCAAATTGAGCCGGGGAAATGCAAAATGACAAATGACAATGCGGCAACGAATTGGTGGACATGGCAAATCGAAGGCAAATGAAAGGAAATGCCGGCGAAAAAGGCAAATGAAAAGTGCCAAAAATGACTCATCGTACCAATCGTTTCTTTTTCAGCGTATCATTTATTTTTTCAATTTGTTTTGGCGTAAATAAATGCCGTGCCAAACGAGAATGTGCTGAAGTGCCAATGAGTGGCGCCGAATTGGGCGAATGAATGTTTAAGGACCCTCCCTTTCTCCAAACTTCGAAATTCAATTTGAGGGTCCATAAAATGCTTAAAATGGCCGGTTAAATGTAAGAAGCGGGCCCGGGAGGGACAAAGGCACGGAAAAGCGAACGAAGCGAATTGATCATTAATTAATGATACTCTTCTCAATTTTTAAAACATTTCCCACAATCCCTCCCCCATAAACTTCCAATTCGCTATTTAAATTTAAAAGTTTTTCCTTCTTCAACTTTCGCTCTGTTTGTTTGCCCTAGGGCATTTTTCCGTGTCTCTGCCTTGTCCGTTCCGTTTTCTTTTTTTCTCTGTGTCACTCTGCCAAACTATGCTTTTACTTATCTTTGTCTGTCTGTCGGTCTGTCGTCACTTCCTTACACGCAATGTCTCTCCCATTCTTTTGGCGTAATGTATAATAGAAATGCCATGAGCGTATTGTGCCCGTTCTCCTCGAGGCCATGGCCGACATGTCCGTTCCGCGAGTGGCTGCGCACGCGGCGGCCGCAATGGCATGAGACGCATTCGACGGTGGTTTTATACGGCCAAATTTTCATTGGTTTAGGTGAACTTTTGCGAAGATTGTCCCAAGTCAATCATCAGTATTTATTTGCCATCGGTTGTTGTGTATTCCCCCTCCCTCTCCCTCTTCCCCTCCCCTCTTCCCCTTCACTCTGTTCTCTTTCGTCCCTCTCTAAATGCACCCAAATGCTCTTCCCTTCTCCCTTCCTATTTCTGTTTCTCTTTTCCATTCATTTTCTCAATTTTTGTTGTTTTTTTTATCTGTCCGCCGCCAAAAGTGATCAAAAAATAAATAAAAATAATTGTTGCACAGTGATTGATGGGACAAATGGAAAAATGTCTTCAGCAAAACAGCGCTAATCAAAAATTGAGCACATAGCCATAACCCAATTAACAAAAACGATACAATTGCGAGAAATACTCCCCAATTAATTTGATTTTTTAATTAAAATCTGTCCCTTCGCTTCTTTTGTTCTGATCACTGCCCTTATAATCAGTGATAATCACTTTTTTGTCATTGATTTCCTCGATTCTTCATTATCTTTACTCTCCTTTGCTGATCTGATCTGTGCTTTTCTGTTGATCAGCTCCCTCTCTGATCATTATTCTTTGCTGGTCACTCTCCCGTTTCTCACCCCTCTCACAATCTCTCTCCCTCTCTCCTCCTATCTCTCTCTCTCCCCCCCCCTCTCTCTATATCCTCTCCCTCTCCCTCTCTCTACTCTCTCCCTCTCCCTCTCAGTTCTCTCCCCTCTCTATCTCTCTTCTCTCCCCTCTTACTCTCTCGCCCTCTCCTCTTCCCGTGCTCTCTCTCACCCTCTTTTTTTAGCTTTTTCCCGCAAATTGTTGCACATTTGCGGATTATTAAAGCCATGCTCTTCGCCTTATTCATCTGCTGCTGCCCCTGCTTTTCCTTTCCCTCCTTCTTCATTCATCCATTTATTCATTTGTTCCAAAACGAAACAAATGCACAAATTAATCAGCAATTTGTTAAGCGGCTGCCGAGTGCCTTTTTCGTTTGTTGGTCTGTGCCAAAGGGTACGGGGATGAGTACGTGCGCCAAATGTGGTCGGTCGTCCTCTCCACTTACATGTACTGTGTTACAGTGACCAATTTGGCATTAATACAGTTATTACCGACAAAATTCTTTTTTTTTAAATTAATTTTTTTTCCAAAATTTCAAACCTCTGCGAAATGCTCAATGGAATTGCGCAATGTGTGGAGGACTTTGGAGGGAATGACGCCATTGTGACGGACCAAGATGTGGCGAACATTTTCTGCGTAATTTACCAACAAATCGAAAACTTTGACAAGCGACGGGCGGAGAGGGAAAAGGTGACTTTTTATAATGAAACAAATATTTTTTGAAATAATTACAAAATAAATAATTAAACATTAGAAGTGCTAATTGAATAGTTTTTTCGAATTTATTATTGCCTACATGTTATCTCGAGATTAACAATAAGTCATTTTGTTCGTTTGTGAATGAATTGTTTTGTTTAGAAGTCGAAAGAAGAGGAGCATGACGAGGAGGACCAAGAGAGATTAGACGAAATCATCGAACTCGAAACTTCGGTTTTGGCCCGTGTGTCGGACTTTTGCTGAATTTGTGGTGCTCTGTCTGCTTTTCCGTTTCTTTTTCTCCATTTTTGACATGCTTTTCCTCACAATCAATGCTTCTTTCTCTCCCATTGTGACTCATCGTTCGTTTCTTTTCTCTCCTTCTTCCCTTCTCAACCCGCGACGCCCTTTCCACGACATTCCTTTTTCTCTTTTCTCTTCCCTTTTTTCTTCCTTTTTCTCTTTTCTCCCTCTTTCCTTTTTCCCTTCTCTCCTAAAATTCCCCTTCCCTTTCTTCGTCAACATTTTATTTTCAAAACGTTTCTTTTCCTCCTCCAGCGGATTTTGCCAATTATGTCGTGTCCAAATATCCCGAGGTGAAACGAATGCCAATAATTTATCATTTTTTAGTTTTTGTCTTTTTAGGTTAGGCAGGCGGCCGCTTACGGCTGCGGAATTATGGGACTGAAGGGGGGACAGGTGAGTACCAACGAAAAACGGCAAATAAACAAACATTTGATCACGGATTTCAGAATTACGCGAAACATTGCGCCCAAATGCTTCAGCCATTAATCAATGCCATTGAGAAGAACGGGTCGAGAAGCACCGAAGGTAGGCAAAGGAAAAGAAAAAGGAACAATTAAACGGCTAGATTTTAAAAGATAAAAAACATTTGTTCAGAGGACACGCGGGCGACGGAAAATGCGATAAGTGCGGTGGCAAAAATACTCAAATACAACGCGACAGAAGTGAATTTCAACGAGGTGAGCAAAAAAAGGGTGGAGAACTGGTGGATTGTTGGTTCGTATCATCGGCATAATGCCAATGGTTAAGGTTGTGCCGCGTTTCGTCGGTTGGTTGCCCATTTGGAATGACGAGGAGGAGGTGCCGTACGTGTTCGACTTCTTCTGCGATTTGGTCGAGTCTCAGCACGACGCAGTGCGAGAGGACCCGTCTCGTGTTTTCCACGTAATTTTTCATTATTTGTTAATTACACTCATTAAAAAGCGTCTCGCTTTTGGTTTTGTTGGCGTCCCTTTGGAGTGTCGTTCATTCAAATGGCAAAATGCCTTCCTTCCCTTCCTTCAGATTATTCTAAACGCTTTTTCGCACGGTGCTTTTGAGGACGACTCGGCGGAAGAGATGCGATTGGTCAAAAGTCGGATGGTCCGTTTCCAATTGAAATAAAACCCCGTCCGTCCCCTCCTGTGGTCCCTCTCTTCAGGGAATAATGGCACACATTCGTGCCAATGAACAGTTGTTCACGCAAATTGTACAATCGCTACAATTGAACACTCACCAGCGAACTGTGCTGGAGCAAATTTTGGCCTGAGGGGGGAAAGCGGTGACAAGCGACGGAACTGATCAGAGTGATCAATGAAGGAATGATAAGACGGACATTAACATCGGACGAAACGGATACCAATTAAATTCACCCTTTATTATGCAGATGTTGTTTTGTTATCACTATCGTTATATTAATTATCAGAGAGAGAGAGAGAGAGAAGAGTCCCACTCTTGACACTAATTTCGGATCAACCCAATTCCTCCCTCCCCTTTATCAGTCCATTTTACATCCCCGCTTCTCTCGCTCCCACTCATTAATTTATTAGACGATTAGTCAGTCCCCTTAATTATTATTATAAGCCCTGTCCGATTTTCGATCACTGATCGACCGGCAGCAAAGGAACAATTTGATTGAATGAAAAAATCATTATAAGAACTTATTTTTTCTAAAGAAAAAAGTGCCATAAAATCGTCGGTTGAATCGAAGGCAGGCGGTGCCGAGAAATAAATGACAACGGACATCGCATTCCGAGGGGGGATAATGGAAAACGGCGCACACACAACCGGCGAATATGGAGACGAATACGACGACAACTCATCCTCAAAACTATTCGAAAGGCATCTAATTTTTATTCACTGGTTGCATTTGCAAATGAGTAGGACTGGGATTTTTAAGACCAAAAAACCCAAAATAGTTACCTAAAAAAAAAAAAATTTATAATACAAAGGGGGGGGGGGGTTAATCTACCTACACTGTAAGTTTCATTCGGAAGTCCCACCGTCACTTGTGGCACTTTACAGACGAACGCGAGAATGTGCAGAAGAAAACGTTCACCAAATGGGTGAATTCGCATCTGATCCGCGTCAACTGCAAAATCCAGGACCTTTACGTCGATCTAAGGGACGGAAAAATGCTGATGAAACTGCTCGAAGTTCTCTCGGGCGAACGATTGGTGAAAATGGAATAATTATGAAAAAAGAGGAAAAATTGGCATTTTGGCGAAAATTTTAAGCCGCGGCCGACGCGAGGGAAAATGCGCATTCACTGCTTGGAAAACGTGGACAAGGGGCTGCAGTTTCTGCGCGACCAGCACGTCCATTTGGAGAATTTGGGCTCGCAGGACATCGTCGACGGGGCGCCGCGGCTAACACTCGGATTAATTTGGACGGTCATTTTGCGATTTCAGGTCCACACCCACCCTCACAATTGGATCTTATTTGATCCTATGCTTTCCCTTGCCTTTTGGGCCAAATCCCTTCCAAAAAGTGCCATTGCCATGCCCCCGCTGTCCGTTTCAGATCCAAGACATCACTTTCGAGGACGTGGACAACCAGGAGACGCGGTCGGCCAAGGAGGCGTTGCTGCTGTGGTGCCAAATGAAGACGGCCGGCTACCGCAACGTGAACGTGCGCAACTTCACTTCGTCATGGCGCGACGGGCTCGCGTTTAACGCACTCATTCACAAGCACAGAGCCGACCTAATTGAGTACGAAGGGCTGCAAAAGTCGAACGCACTGCACAATTTGAACAACGCATTCGACGTGGCGGAGAAGCAATTGCAATTGGCCAAACTATTGGATTTCTTGGCGCTGCATTGAACGGACAGATTGAAACCCTTAAAATTCTGGTAATTGAGATGTAAATGTTGAACAGCCGGACGAAAAGTCCATCATAACGTACGTGGTCACTTACTACCACTACTTCAACAAGGTCAGAAGGGATGGGGCGGAGAGAAGCCTATAAAAGGGCACCGACAGAAAGGGACAGTTTAGCTGAAGCAAGAGGGAATCCAAGGCAAACGAATTGGCAAAGTGATAGCCGAACTGATGGAAAACGAGGCACTGGTGGAGAGGTAACGGAGCAACAACAGACAAACTGAACATTGTTATAATGACATCAGAATCGAAATTTTTAATGCAGAAATGCGTTTTTTTGAGCTCCTTTCTTCAAATCAATTGAGCAAAAAATTTAGTTAAAACCTAAAAATCGCAGCCCTACTGACCGGCTTCAACATTTACCGAATGGAGGAGAAGCCGCCGCGGTTTCAGGAGAAGGGCGAATTGGAAATGCTTCTGTTTTCGTTGTTGTCCCGAATGAGAGCGAACAATCAGAGTACAAAAAAGGGCAAAAAGAAGAACAATTAAAGAGAAAGCATCACAATTGAGGACCTTTTTTGCCACGAGAGGGCCGCACAATTGGGGACATAAACAAAGCATGGAGAGCATTGGAGAGGGCAGAACACGAGAGGGAATTGGCACTGAAGGAGGAACTGATACGGTAGGAAGACACTACCGTAGACAGAGAGAGCCTCCATATGCGGTAGGGCAAGGAACAGAGAATACGGTAGAACAGAGACTCAGAGGAAGGGAAGGGAAGAGAGAAACAGAGAAAGGGAAAGGAAAGGCGGATGGGAGAAAGAGAGACCGGGACAACAAATGACAATTTGTAACAGCCAGGAGAAGCTGGAACAATTGGCCACACGATTTGACAAGAAGGCCGGCATGCGCGAGACTTGGCTGGGCGAGAACCAACGTCTGGTCAGCCAGGACAATTTCGGCACGGACTTGGCCAGTGTGGAGGCGGCCAACAAAAAGCACGAGGCCATTGAGACGGGTGAAACTGGCGGAGGGGGAGGGTAATTAATTAATTGGTTTATCAATTAAGACATTTACGCTTATGAGGAGCGTGTGCAGGCGGTGGTTGCGGTGGCGTCGGAGTTAGAGGCGGAGCAGTACCACGACATTGGGCGAATCAACGAGCGCAAGGAGCACGTGTTGATGCTGTGGCGCGAATTGCTTGAACTGCTTGCGAGCCGTCGACATCGCCTCGAGCTGTCGCTGGTCGTCCAACGCGTGTTCCACGACATGCTGAATGTATTGGACCAAATGGACGAACTGAGGGCAAAATTGGACTCGGAAGAGTTGGGCCAACATCTGATGGACGTGGAGGAACTACTGCAGAAACATGCACTGCTTGAGTCCGACTTGAACATTGTGGCAGACCAAATTCAATTGGTCAGCCGCGAGGCGGAACACTTTACGCGCGAGGAAGGGCCGGACGGAAAAGGTTGGCACGGCAAAGCCATGGGTCCGGCAAAAATGCCAAGTCAACAACGGCAATTCCCATCAGCAGGGTACAAGCCTGTGGAGCCAGCGGTGGTGCAGGAACGGGTCCAATTCCTGGATCAACGCTACCAGGAACTGCTCGAACTCGCCGCCCGTCGCAAGGCGAACCTCGAGGCGAACAAGCGATTGTGCCAGTTCAACTGGGACCTGACCGACTTGGACACGCACTTCCGGGAGCAGGAACAAGTGTTGGCACAGAAGGACAAAGGACGAGACATTGTGTCGGTGAGAGAAGCAAAGGAAATGGAAGGCCGAAACGAATCCGCCAAAAGGTCAACCGACTGTTGGCCAAGCACAAAAATGCGGAGAACAACTTGGCCGACCTGGGCAGAGGCTTGGACCAATTGCAGCAGCAGGGCCAACAGCTGGTGGACGAGCAAATCCCCGGGTCGGGACCGGTGCCGTTGCGGTTGGCCGAGACGAGGACGTATTACGACCATTTGAGACGATTGGCGGACGAACGGCGCAAGGAATTGGAGGGGGCGGTGGAGTACTACCAGGTCAAAGGGATGCCGCCGAATGACCTCGGTTCAACGACGGACCGTTTAGTTCTTCCACGACGCGGACGACGTGGAGGCGTACCTTTTGGACACTCTCCGCGTGGTCAGCACCGACGACGTGGGCCATGACGAGTCGTCGGTGAATTTGCTGATCAAAAAGCACGACGGAGTGTCGGACGAATTGGTCAGTCAATGAGCGAATTGGCACATAACTCGGACTGATCGGAGTGATTTGGCAAAATTTGAAGGAACGATTTGACCGGCAGATTCAACAGTTGGAGACACAGGCAGACGCACTGCCGGAAGAGGCACGAGCGCACCCGGTAAAGGAAATGGGAGGACGGCATTTTTTAAATCCATCCGGCAATCTTTCTCACCGCTAAGAACATTGCGTCACGGATCAACGGCACGCAACAGCGGAAGTCCGATTTGGTGGAGGTGGCGCGGCTGCGCAAGCAAAGACTGCTCGACGCACTCAGTTTTTACAAAGTGAGGACAGAGGGACAAAGGTTTTTCAGTCAAATGATCAATTAATTAATTGTGTTGTTAAGCTGGTGGCCGACATCGAGTCGGTGGAGTCGTGGATTGATGAGAAGGGCAAACTGCTGAAGACGTTGATCCCGGGGCCGGACTTGGAGGAGGTGGAGATAATGAAGCATCGGTTCGAGACGTTGCAGAACGACATGCACAACCAAAAGGCCAAAGTGGACACAATCAACACAATGGCACGGGACATGCAGAAGGCAATTTACACTCAGCAGATGATTAGTAAAACCATGAACACAATTATTTAGCAGGAACATCCGAACTCTGATGACATTTTGGCCAGACAAAACGGTAATTCAGAAATGGAAGTGTCGTCGCAATTTGCCATTTGACACCCCCCCCCCCCCCTTTTAATTACCCCTAACAACCTCCACCCATCACTTTAAAGCTTTGAACGCCCGCTGGGCACAACTGAGCGACATGGTCTCCCAGAAGAAGGAGGAGCTGAACAAAGCTCATCGCATGGAAACGTTCAGAATCGACTGCCAAGAAACGATCACATGGATTGAGGAAAAGACGAGGGTTGGCATTGGCACAAAGGCAAAACTATCACTAATTACCATAATTAGGTGTTGGAAGACACCGACGAAATGACCGGCGACCTTAGCGGCGTGATGAAATTGCAGCGACGACTTTCCATGATGGAGAGGGACCTCGGCGCCATTCAGGCCAAGTATGCGACGTTTTTGGCACTCCAAATATTTTCCATATCTTTGCATTTTCAGACTCGACTCATTGGTCACCGAAGCGAATGCCATTGAGCGGGAAAAGCCGGCAGAAGCGGCACAAATTCGGGAAAACATTACGCGGATTCAACACGTCAGCTGACTGATTAGGAGGCAATCCGACTTTGTTTCTCGCGTTCTGTTAAGGTGTGGGATTTGCTGAACCGACGCGTGCGCGAGCAGGAGGCTAAGTTGGACGAGGCAGGCGACTTGCAGCGCTTTCTGCGCGACTTGGACCATTTCCAAGTGGGCAAAACGGGGGGGGGGGGGGGAAGATGAAGGCGAAGGAGGGCACTTTTGCTGATGGTCGCTCCCTCCCTAGGCTTGGCTCTCAGCCACCCAGCGACAGGTGGCGAGCGAAGACGAGCCCCAATCGCTGGCAGAAGCGGAACAGCTCCTCCAGCAGCACGGTGAAGGAGGGCACTCATAATGATGCAAAGCATTTGGCTTTTCAGCTGCCATTAAGGAGGAGATTGACGCGTACGCCGAGGACTACCGGAAAATGCGGGCGATGGGCGACCGCGTGACGCAGGACCAGACTGACCCCCAGTACATGTTCCTGCGTCAACGGCTCGGCGGATTGGAGGAGGGATGGGAGGAGTTGCAACGGATGTGGGAGAACAGACAGGTATGGTAGGGGGCATTGACTGTGCCCTGTCATACGGTAGGAGTCGGGGGAAGGAAAAGACGAAAAAGAGGGCAGAAAAAATGGACATTGTGCCACAATTCATTTTCCTTTTTTAGACATTCCTCAGCCAGGGCCTCAGCCTTCAGACATTCTTACAACGCGCTAAACAAGCGGAAGTGATCCTTTCTCAGCAGGAAAATAAAGTCAGTGCGGCGATTGGAATTTTATCGATTGATTTTTTGGTGTGATCGATCGATCAAAGATTGATCAAACCGTTGGTCAATTGCCGTAAAGCAGTGATTGCCATGAAACAAATCTCAGATGGCACGCGAAGAACAGCCCGTCTCATTGGAGCAGGCGGAGAATGTGCTGAAGCGGCACCAGGACTTCATGACGACGATGGATGCCAACGACGAGAAAATGCGCGCGGTGGTGCAAATGGGCGACCAGTTGTGCGCGGACGGACATTACGCAGCGGACAAAGTGCACAAAAAGGCGCGAAACATTGAGGAGAGACGAGCAGCCAACCGCGAGAAGGCGCAGGCGATGCTGGACAAACTCCGCGAGGCGGTCCAAGTCCAGCAGTTCCTCAGCGACTGCGAGGAGTTACGCGAGTGGATAAATTGCCATTCTCTCCTCCAGGAACCAAAATTGCCATTCTCTCCAAATTGCCATTCTCCCCAAATTGCCATTCTCCCCCAGGGACCCAAAATGCCACAAATTGTCATTCTGCCCTAAATTGCCATTCTCTCCTCCAGGGACCCAAATTGCCATTCTCTCCAAATTGCCATTCTCCCCAAATTGCCATTCTCTCCCCCAGGGACCCAAATTGCCATTCTCTCCAAATTGCCATACTCTCCAAATTGCCATTCTCTCCAAATTGCCATACTCTCCAAATTGCCATTCTCTCCAAATTGCCATTCTCTCCTCCAGGAACCAAAATTGCCATTCTCTCCAAATTGCCATTCTCCCCAAATTGCCATTCTCCCCCAGGGACCCAAAATGCCACAAATTGTCATTCTGCCCTAAATTGCCATTCTCTCCTCCAGGGACCCAAATTGCCATAACAACTCGCGGAGGAAAAGCCCGAATTCCACGAGATGATCGACCCGGAAGTGCTGCAACTGTCGCAGCAGTGGGAACAATTGGAACGGACGACGGAGGAAAAGGGACAGCGATTGTTCGACACCAACCGACAACAGCTCTATGTGCAATCCATCGGAGAAGTTGGCACGAAGTGCCGTGCACATCAAACCATTGGCATTTTGTGACAGGTCAAAGACTGGGCCCAGCAAATTGAGCGACAGATCGGCGAGCCGCCCTCGGAGCCGCAAGATTTGACCACCGTCGACTTGGCCATGCAACGGCAGCAACAGTTGGAGCAGGAAGTGAGAGGGAGGGCATTGGCACGACGAAATGCCAAAAGAATGCCACTCAACGGAATTGTTTTTCAGATGGTACGCAAAGTGATGCACTTGGAGTCGTTGCAGGACATGGAGCCTAAGTTGGAGGAGATGCAGCCGGAACAGTTGGAGCAGATCAAAGCACATCGAATAGCGATCACCGAACAATTGCAACGGCTGAGGGCACCGCTGGACGACCGAAGGCGCCAATTGGAGCGGAAAAAGGCCGCGTTTCAGGTACAATTCGGAGGGGAGGCGACCCTATTAATTAATTGGCAGAAATAATTAAGGGAGACCAATTAATTAACTAATTGATTAATTACCCCTTCCTCTCATTTGGTTCAGTTTGTCCGTGACGTTGAGGATGAAAAATTGTGGGCGGGAGAACGAATGCCTGTGGCGGAGTCGCGAGTGATCGGCGAATCGTTGTTCGATTGCCATCGGCTCCAAAAGAACACGCAGTCGTTGCGAAACGAAGTGGACAACCACGAAGTGAGCAACAGAATGCCAATTTAAACACCGTCGGGTGGGGGATTTCGGCATTTTCTCCGATCCTTACTTTCTCTTCCATTATCTTTTTCTTCTGCACGCTCTCTCACTATCGTTCGTTCTTTTCAGCCGTGGATCAACGAAATTCGTGCCAATGGTCAAGAGTTAATCGACCAAGGGCACGAGAATGCGCCATTCTTCATGGAGAAACTCAGCGAATTGGCCCAAGTTTGGGACATTCTGAAGGACGCAATCGACGGACGGAAGCAGAGACTGAAGGACGCGGAAAGGGCGCATCAGTATTTGTACGACTGTGCGGAGGCGGAGGCGTGGATGAGCGAGCAGGAGCTGTACATGATGCAGGACGAGAGGGGGTCAGCCGATTGGGGGCAGAAAATGAGAGGAGGGTGCAGGGATCAATGAGTGGGGAGGGATCACCGGAGGCTGGGGGAGGGGGAGACGGAACGGGTTATTGTCAACTCTACAGTAAATTTTTTACAAAATTAAGCCTAAGTTTAAGCATAAGCCTAGTTCTAGCCTAAAGCTTAGACTTAGGCCTAAGCCATTCACGAGAACGAACACACATTCAATCCGCACATTTTCAGCCGAGACGAGTTCAGCACCCAAAACCAGATAAAGCGTCACGAGCGGCTTCAGCACGAAATTGGCCAATTCGCTGGGACCATTCGCGAGTTGGCCGGCCGTGCGAAGGAATTAATCGACGAGGAGTCGCCGCTGAGGTCGGAAAAGCAGTCCATTGCTTAATTCTGATCACTTTTGGCTTCTTCAGTGAGCAAATTCGTCTGCGACAAGCCCAAATTGAGAAGCTGTACGCGGGCCTTCAGGATTTAAGCAAAGAGCGACGCCGGCGATTGGAAGAAACGCTCCAATTGTACGATTTGCATCGCGAAATTGACGACCTTTTGCAATGGATCGCGGACAAAGAGGTGAGTGAACACTGATCAGTGAATGGTGGCAAACAGAAGGCCAACCAACTGATCTGATCTGATCACAACAGGTGGTCGCCGGGAGTCACGAGAACGGGCAGGACTATGAGCACGTGCAGATGCTGCAGGAACGCTTTGCACAGTTCGCCAGGGACACGGAATCCATTGGAGCGGAGCGGGTGGGTGGGCTGAGGGCAAAGACGACGGCACAAATGCCATCGAAATCCCCGAAAATGTTAAATCTCGTTGTGTGTGCCGCAGGTGTCACGTGCTAACAGGGACTGTGACCGGCTGATCACCGACGGACACTCCGACTCGCCGACCATCGCTTTGTGGAAGGACTCGCTGAACGAGGCCTGGGAGAATCTGCTGGAGTTGATCGACACGCGGGCACAGGTCAGGCATCTCAAACAGCAGCTGATTGATCAATGCCGTTGCCGGCGGACATTTAATTATTTTTTTCTCCCGCGCTCACCGCCATTTAAAATGTTGAAAATTCATAAATATTCCATTACCATAATTAATTAGTCCCATAATCTATGCCCATCAAATTGCCCCCTTCAGATGCTCGAGGCGAGCCGCCAAATTCACAAATTCTTTTACGACTGCCGCGACTGTTTGGCGCGCATTGTGGAGAAAATGCACGCATTGCCCGAGGAATTGGGCCGCGATTCGTCGTCGGTTGGCGCACTGTCCCGAAAACACCAGGCAAAAAAAAAGATAACCATCTCAAGAATGTTTCATCATTAACACTGTTGAAATTGCCTTAAGGCATTTCTCAAAGACATCGACGCCATTGGGGCGCAAGTGGCACAAATTGAGGGGGACGCGAAACGGCTGTGCTCCCCACCCACCGTATATTATCACCTGTTTGATAATCTCTTCCGAAAATGCCATCAGTGGTAGCGGCGCTGCTCGGGCTAATTAAGCCTAATGGCTCGGCCATTACCCCCCTCCCCTAAGGCGTGGCATCAGTTGCGCGCCGCCTGCGAGGCGCGGTCAATGCGTCTGAGCGACACTTCGGACCTCTTCCGCTTCATGAACATGGTGCGCGACTTGCTCGTGTGGATTGAGGAGGTGAAGCGGGAGATGCTCAGCCATGAGAGACCGCGCGACGTGTCGGGCGTGGAACTGTTAATGAACAACCACCAGTCCCTGAAGGTGGGGCGGAACACGAGGGAATACCTAATGAGCGACAATTAAGGCGGAAATCGACACGCGCGAAGAGAACTTCCGCGCGTGTCTCGCGCTTGGCAGGCAATTGTTGGAGCGGAATCATTACGCGAGTGCGGAGGCAAGTCGAGCGAGGGCGGAGAGAGGGCGCAAGCGGATGGGAGGGGGTTTTGGAGGGGTACAAATGGGAAAATACCAACTTTAGAGGGACAAAATGCCGAAAAATAATAAATCGGACACGGAAAGTAATTGCAACGTTGGGAGTTTCATTTCCCAGGTGGAAAAGAAGCTGTTAAAACTGACTACGGACCGTACGGACATGATGCACCGGTGGGAGGACCGCTGGGAGTATTTGCGACTGATCCTCGAAGTGTATCAATTCGCACGCGACGCGGCGGTGGCCGAGGCGTGGCTGGACGCGCAGGAGCCGTACCTTCGGTCACGCAACTACGGACGGAATTTGGAGGAGGTCAAAATGAAACATAAAAAGGAAGGGGGGGGAGTAAAAGAAAGGGACATTCTGTTGTTTGTTTTTGGCTTGAAGGTGATCGCACTGATCAAAAAGCACGAGGCATTCGAGAAAAGTGCCACGGCACAGGACGAACGCTTTATGGCATTGGAGAAGCTGACCAATTACGAGCTTAAAGAAATGCAACGAAGAGGTGAAAAAGAGACTACGGATTGAGTGAGTCTTTCCTTTGTCTGCCACAGAACGTGCCATGGAGGAGGAACGGCGCCGACGGGCGGGCGAAACGCCGCCAAAGGGCCGTCCCGGCGAGACTGTGTTCCCGGCGACCGTTGGCGCGGCCGAAGCGGGGCCCGCCTCGCGTTCGCACGAAGGTGGGCAAATGGGCAGCAGAGAACAGATTATTTTTCCGTTAATTGTTGTGGACACATAAACCAATTTTGTGTGTTTTGTCCGTTTGGCGTTTCGTCCCATTTTTTGGTGTGTTTGCACTTTTACCTTTCTCACTTTTGCCGTGGCACTTTTTGGGTCCCTTCTCTCTCTCTCTCTAGACGGCACTCTTTCATTGATTGATTGCCAATTAAAATCAGGCTAATTAGCTAATTATTGTCAAATTTCGATTGTTTCCCCCCACCCACTTCTCTCATTCCTTTTTCTTTTTTTGTGTTTTTTGCCGTCCGTTTGTTCATTTTGTGTGCTTTCGTCAGAATTGGCTGCCCACCGCCAGCGTCTCCTCGCCTCCGCGGCGCCCGCCCCTCTCGCCGAGCCGTCCTCCTGGCGGATGTCCCTCAGACGCGAGCCGCGCTTCGACGCGTCCGACCGGCGCGGTCCGTCCGTTCGTTTATTTTTGCTGTGGTGTTTTGTGCCATTTCAGCACATTGTTGTCCAAAAGCGCACACAAATTATGAACCATTTTTGATTTACGTTTAGGTCTTTTGACCGCAGCGGACACTTTCGAAGGCGTAATAATCCGAAAGCACAACTTTGAGGGCTTTGAGCGGAGGGCGACCCATCGGTGGAAAATTCTTTTTGCATTTCTTTCAATTTTTGTTCAACCGAAATTTGAATTGCGCTTTTCAGCGCATGGGAGAAACTGTACACAGTGCTGTTCAACGGCGACTTGTACTTCTTCAAAGACGCGCGACACCGCCAGGAGCAGCCGCAGAACACTTTCAGGGGAGAGGCACCGCTGCAGCTGGCGGGGTGCGCGGTGCAACCGGCGGAACACCCAAAGCGGCGCCACGTCCTCTCGCTGAAGTGGCCGTTCGGCTCCGAATACCTGCTCCAATGTGCCGACGAGGTCAGCCAATACGCACCCTCCTAAAGCCAATTTATTTTCTACATTTTACTGATCATTTCTTTCTTCTCTCTCTCTTTCTCTCTCTCTCTCTCTCTCTCTTTCTCTCTCTCTCTTTCGCACATGTTTTTTCCCGTGCTGGCGCGTTTGTTAAAACTGCCAATGGGTTTGAAAACAAAAAATGGGTAAAATAATTAAATTAATAGCTTGGCTCAAATTCAACCAAATTAATATTTCGTGGTATCATTCAATAGCTTTAATTGTTCTCTTTCAGAATATAATTTTCTTATATTTTTAACTTAAGTATAAAAAAAGTTATGGTCACAAAATTGCAAAAAATCTTAAGTCAGCATTTTTTGTTCAGAACTTTTTTGAAACTCAATGAAATTTTCTAAAATTTTAAATATAAATAGAGAATTCTTAGGGCTATCGAAATATAAATTAATTTTGGTTAAATTTCATTTTAAAGACTTTAAAATTTTAAATGTTTATTATTATATATGCATTACCATTGCAAAAAACATAGCCTGTTCAATGCTTTATAACTTCTTTTATACTTAAGTTAAAAATTTAGGAAAATTATATTCTGAAAGAGAACAATTAAAGCTATTGAATGATACCACGAAATATTAATTTGGTTGAATTTGAGCCAAGCTATTAATTTAATTATTTTACCCATTTTTTGTTTTCAAACCCATTGGCAGTTTTTAACAAACGCGCTAGCACCGTTTTTTCCTCTCCTCTATTTCTCTCTCTATTTCTCTCTCTCTCTCTCTCTCTCTCGGTCTAGTGATCATTTTCCCATTTGCACGTTTTTCTCCCTTTTTAGGATGATCTTCAGCGGTGGCTTCTTCAGCTGCAGCAAAGTGCCGCTTCTCGCTCCGCGGGAGGCGCTTCTCAACAACAGCAGCAGCCGTCCGCCGCCGGTGGCGAAGGTGCGGCCGCGATGGCACAACATCCGATGGTTTCGTCGTCCTCCGAATCGGGAGAAATGGCCGCCGCTTCGACGGCACAACCCCAGCAAACGCAAGAGCCGGAAAAGAAGCGAAGGGGATTCTTTTCAAGGGCCAAAAAGTGATCGATCGGAGAGAGGGGGGAAAGGAAGAACAACGCTTTGCCGACCGCGAAAGCATTCTGAATTCTTTGGTAGCATTCAATAGCCTTAATTGTTCTCTTTCAGAATATGATTTTCCAAAAATTTTTACTTAAGTATAAAAAAAGTTATGGTCACAAAATTGCAAAAAATCTTAAGTCAGCATTTTTTGTTCAGAACTTTTTTGAAACTCAATGAAATTTTCTAAAATTTTAAATATAAATAGAGAATTCTTAGGTATTTTACCCATTTTTTGTTTTCAAAACCCATTGGCAGTTTTAACAAACGCGCTAGCACCGGGCCAACATCAGTTTAAAAGAAATTCGTGTTTTTTTCTATTTTTGTTCTCGCGTAATTTAATTTTATTACACATATTATGTATACGTTTGGGTGTTAGCCGAACTTTAAACGCAAATTAACGCAGCTTTCGTTTCGTTTTGCTCTTCCGATTCATTCCTTCCCCAAAATGCCAATTTCCCCCAAATGCAATGATTTTCTTTTTATTTTCCCAAATGCTTGCTTTTTTCTCAAATTGCATATACAATATTATAATAATAAGTAATAAAGTGTTGTTGAAATTGGCTTAAGCGATTTACATTTTCATTTACTTTGCTAATTAGCTCTCATTAGTGCTAATTGCTCTTAATTGTCCGGTATCACTTTCAAATGGTCCGGCGCCCTCACCAGCCACTCGGGCCACGCCCCAAAATATAATTCGGCACTGAAATTTGCCCTTCGGAGTGACATCCAAACGAACGCGGCACGATGGGACGAGAAACCGTCGTAAACGATGACGGAGCGGGCACGGGAAAGGCCGAATTGGGCGAAGAAAAGCGTGGACTGCGCCTCGGGGGAAAGGCCGGCCAAAGACTCCACCGGAACGCTTTGGGCGCCGCGGATATGGCCAAAAATTGCGGACGGAGAGATGGCGGAAGAAACGAGCGGAGCACGGCCATGGAACTCCTTAAATGGGCAACGCAATTGCTGGTCATTTGAACTCCCTTTTGTGCCACAATTGTCAATTTGGACTTCCAAATGTGCTACAATTGGCAAATGTGCCTAAATAGGCCATTTGAACTTCCAAATGTGCCATAATTGGCCTATTGCCCTCATTTTCTCACTTTGTCCGTTTGTGCGTCAACAATGTCCGCCTTTGCGTTTGCGCTTTCCTTCTCAAAATTCGCCAAAACATCGTCAAAAGTTGTAATGAATTCGGTTCGCCACTGCGCACGAAAAGTGCCGACGGAGGACAAATGCCCCGGGGGCAAAGCATTCGCCGGGGAAAAGGGCACGCCCTCGAGCAGTTTGGCCAGGGAAGTGCCATTGACCGACCAATTTGGGCCACCCATTAGCAAAAGGGAACGGTCCAAACCGAACAGCTGAAAAGGGGGGAAATTGGAGAGGAAAAATGAAACGAAACAAAAGAAACGAACACGAAATATCCAAATGGCATAATGGGCCCACAATTGTTGTGATGATTGGACGTCGTAAAGGAGCACAACAGAGCCGTGGTCGACCTCCTCAGAGCGCAAAAGTCGTTGGAATTGCAACGGATGGACGGGGACGCCGTTGTGGGACAGAGAGGAGAGAAGAAGCACTTTGGCCGAAGGCAATGCCACGGGGGTCGGAGGATGGCTGAAAGTGATCAAAGGGGAAGAAAGGTGATGAGCAGAGTAGCCGAAATGATCAGACTGATCGAATGGGAAAGAAAAGTGATCAAAATAAGTGAAAGTGATTAGACTAATGAAAAGGAATGGGAGGTGATCAGAGTAGCAGAAAGTGATCAGAATGACTAAAAAAGAAAGGGGAAAATGATCAGAATGGCCAAAAGCAAAATGAAAATAGTCAGAATATTCTCTCTCTTCTGTCAGGCTAACCTGTTCCTTTCCCGAACTTCGAACAACCGCAGCCGTTTTCTCATCTGTCCGTCGGCAATCCACCGGACGAATTCCTCGGGTTGTGCCACAAATTGGTGATCGTTTTCTTTGGCAGATGAACAGAGGATTTGTGAGCAGCTTTCCACCGCGTTCTGCTGCTGCTGATCCCCGCCGAGTGCCGTTGTGCCCTCGGGCGGTGCCGGTGTTTCCGATTGCATTGGCCGTGCCGCCGCTCCCTTCGACTGCTGATCACTTTCCTCCGATGCCAATGCTCCCTTTTCCGCTCCCTCTTCCTCCCCATCTTCATCGGTCCCTTCGTCCTCATTTTCTTCCTCTCTTTGCGCTATTAATTTTCCCCGCCCTTTGGGCGTCGTCGCGTGGGTCGTCGACGATGGCTTTAACACCGGCACCAGCCTCAGTGGCCAATTTATCTGACTTTTGTGCCTCTTTTCGCTGTTGTTGTTGGCTACCCACAGAGAGAGGAAAGCGATGGACAACAAAATCAGACAGAACGCCAAAAATGCCAAAGCGGGCCAAAACTGAACAGAAATGCCGTTAGCGAACACCTGCGGTGGATAAGCCAAGCGGGCTTACTTACCCTTGTCAAATTGGACT
>CP049705.1:4534025-4715740 GCA_004148225.2 Heterodera glycines | reverse complement strand
TGTTAAAGTGCAATTTGTGCACAATTGCGAAACACAAAATTAAGGCAAAGCAACAGAAAACTGAGGAGAGAAAAAGTGAAAAGAAAGGACAGAAAAAAGGGAAAACTCCCACTACCGTACCACGGAGAATACCGTACCTTTGCTGTCCATTGGAAGTGAGAAATTTGTAAGTGGTTGCAATGGCACAGACAAAAGCGAACGCCCAGCAGAGAGTACCGCCCAAATGGAGGTAAAAGGCGTAGCCGATCACTTGCTCCTAAGGGTGGAAGGGTACTGTAGAAGGAGTCGACCGATTCGGCAAACAAATACGGTAGGACAAGCCACGGTAGAATGTGTGAAAAACTTACATAAGTGCCGACCATTCCTTTCGGACAACCGAACAATGGCAAACTTTGGGGAACGCTGAAAGGAATTGGCGGCCCCGCTCAATTAATTAATGCTTTCGAATTTGGCATTTATTTTGTGCCTTTTTACCGGTGACGAAGCGAATGTCGACGCGATTAGCGGAGAAGAAGAAAATGCCATCGGCGAGCACCGACAAAAGCATGGCGATGAACAGAGAAATGGCGAAACAGAAGGTGGACGGGGCAAAACAAGGCGCACAAACGCCGGTGCAAACGGCGACAAATGCAGCCAATTGGGAGAGAAGGATCAGCGAAAGGACGACCTTATGCCATCCCCTGGGGACGAATGGGATGATCAGAGACGGCACAAGCAAATGCCATCCCCGGCAAAGACATAGCAAAAGAGCTAACAAACAAAGGGTGGACCACATAGCCCCCCCAGGCAACGTCATTGATCCCCTGGGGGCAAATGGAAAGACCAGCAGAGATGGTCAATGCTTTTCCTACCAGAATCGGTGGTGCTCAGCTTCTCCAGCTGCCCCGTCCTCGTCGACATGGTTCTGAAAGTGAATGCCATGCCGTTTTTTGCTTCGTTTTGCCGTGCCCTCTCCCACCCGACCAGCGCTCTTTCGATGACTAATGCCGCGGACTCGTCGAATTTGTACATGCAATGGAGCGGCGCTTCCTCGTAAAAGTCGCCCACCGCCACCACATGCTGAAAAAGAATGGCAAATGAACATCGAAAGGCAATTTGATCAGCTAAAACGGAGCCAACCTTTTCGGCACGAATGCAATCCCACCAAAGGCCGTGCTAAAGCAAAAAATGGGGGAATAAATAAATGAGGGGAAAAGTCGGTGGAGGGCGGGGAAATCCCCCTCGGGGGATATAATTTCAACAATTTATTACCGAAAAACCCTTTCATGTTTAAGAAAAACGAATTCTTACTAAATGTGCTTATGTTTACTTCAATATTTCGAATAAATTTAATTATTTCTTAAAATTAATAGGTAATTCTTTTAAACTGTGCCTTTTTTGTTCAATGAAAAAAATCTTCAGCAATAAATCTCATCAAGCTTTAAATAGAGTGCCCTTAATTTAAAATTATCTTTTAATTAATTAAAATTGCCTGATGTTCAGCTCGGAATTCGCGAATGTCAACAACTAAAATAAATGATTAATTAGATTAATTTGAATCAATGGGCCAAATGTTTTTTTGGCATTGCCTTGCCAAGCGGGCGAAAAAACACCGGCGACTGTCAAAACGATGCCGGCGACGATCAGAAAAATGGAAACAGCCAACAAAAGTTTTTGAATGGCTGTGCTCGGCATTTTATTGCCGAGAAAATAACGAAGTGATCGATTGATCGATCAGTCGGTGATCAGAAGCAAAAGATCACTGAAAAAAGGGAAAAACAAAAAATTAACGAAATGCCAAAAAGGGATAATTAAAAAGGGAATCAAAGAAAACAAAATATGATGAGTCATTCATTCGATTGGAGATTTTGTCGGAAAGTCACGAGAAGGGAAATTCATTCACATTGATTTGCCGAAAAACGCAGCGAATGAAAGGGAAAAAAACAGGAATAAAAAGGGGAAAACAACAAACATTTTTAGCAAGAAAGCCCTCTCTCTTATTATGTGACCCATCCAATTCAACAAATTATAGGTCCGGTCGTATTCGTGGGAGAATGTCGGACAGTGAATTACGAACACTTCTCGACCGGGTGTCTGCAGCGGGCGGAACGAAAAGCACCAAAGTGAAGGTAAAATGGAAATGGCCAAATAACGTGAAATGTTAAATGGATCCGAATTTGCTGTACCTCCCCCATTTTTCACAGTACGACAGGAGGAGAGCTGCAATTGATTCTGACGAAGAGTTAGACAAAATGGACGAGAAGGGAGCATCATCCACTGACGACGACGATTAGTGACCTAAGAGCCAATGGATCGTCGACAAAAAGCAAAACATTTTGGCCTTTTCATTACAAGAAATCGTTGGCTTTTAATATTTACAGAGAAAAAGGAGGGAAAGGAAAAGAGAGAAAAGGAGGGAAAGGAAAAGGAGGGAAAGGAAAAGAGAGAAAACGCCGCCAGGAAAATAAAATTGATTTAAAAAAAATTTAAAATTACCAATAGGAGGGAAAGGAAAAGAGAGAAAAAGGAGGGAAAGGAAAAGAGAGAAAAGATAAATTTATTTCTTGCATTCTCACAATAGAGAGAAAAAGGAGGGAAAGGAAAAGAGAGAAAAAGGAGGGAAAGGAAAAGAGAGAAAAAGGAGGGAAAGGAAAAGAGAGAAAAACACCTTAATTGACAATATAATTAGAGCAAGAGTCACAAGTAATAAGTGTGTTCACCTTCTGGAATGGTAAGTGTTTTTGTGGCAGCTTCCAAAGTGACGCGGACATCGATGCTAAGGTTTAGTTGCTCCTTAAGTGAATGGTTTTTGACTTTTGGTGTCGGAATATGCCGCCCGCCCGGTCCAATGTTTAAATGCTTTTCCATCCGCTTTTTTACAGGTTCCCTCTGTCCATTCTCCGCTTGCCTTGTAATGGTATGTCCTGGTCAGCGGGAGGAGGGAATGAAGCGGTTCTGTACGAGTCAGCACATAGTTCCACAGGTGGGAGGGTTGGTGCGGAATGGTGAAGCCGAGCAGTCGCTCCCCGACCACGCGCAGGTGATGAAGGCGTGGCATCAACTCGCAGTCGTATTCCGTCATCGTCTCGCCGAGAAGGTAGCGTGTGTTGCCACGCTCGGCCAACAACTAAAAGTTGGTAATTCCAAATTAACGGGCCAACTGAACTGACTGATTATGACAAGGGCGTAGCTGGGGGGGGGCGGGCCCCCCCCCCCCCCCGAAATCAGAATTTTTTGAAAAAAAAATTTACTTTTTTAAATATTATATTAATTTTTTGTAAAAATAACAAACGAGTTTATGAAATGGAAATGTGCACAAAATGGACGCCCATTAAGAAGAAAGACGGGCCGAAATAAATAAATAATAAGTGTAAAAATGCCGAAAATATTCCAAAAACACCGAAAGGAAATGCCAAAAGTCAAAATTCTGGAGTGAATTCGATGTTCAGCAAAATGTTTTCCATGGCCAATCAATTTAATGGCCAAAGCCATTTTTAGGGACGAAAAGCGAATTGGCCAAACATTGGCAAAGAATGAAAAAAGACAAATTATAGGACATGCGCATGAGCAAACACTTCAATTAGCACCGTCGCAAAGATTGTGGCCAAAGAAAAGCCATTTTAAAATCGATCGAAGGGAAAAAAATAACGGAAAGAAATGCCGGGGCAAATGAAAAAGTAAATAATTAATTAATTAATGGTCGAAGTGAAAAGGCAAAAGCGATGGATGGGAGGAAAAGCGAGTCGAATTCATTCGGAAGAGTGCCCCGGGGGATTGAATTATTCGTCCACCGTTTGCCTTCGCATTTTCCAAAATGCCCCCGGGGGTCGGTCTGTCGGCTGTTGTTGCCGCGGGCGACAACAGCGAAGCCGACCCAACAAAACAACGCATTTTGCGCCCGGTGGGCAGGAAAATGCATCGATTGGTCGGCTTGGATGGGAAGGAATTTGAAACGGCGACGAGTGACAGCCGACGGGGCAAAGCGACGCCGTCCCATCGCCGCGCCCGATGAAACCTCAACACGAACACAGCCCACTTCGTAAAGAGCGTAGAGTTCCATCCAAAATTCTTGGCAAAATAAGCATGCACCGATGCGTCGGCTGTCAATCCCTGAGGCCTGAAAAACAATAAAAAAAACTTTGGTGTTTTATATTTGTGATTTACCTTCACATACAACTCGAGCAAAGGCTTTGCACTCATTTTCTACTCCGCTGAAACTTTGACAACTATCTGAAAAGTGTGAATCGTTTAACACCAAATGAAATTATGGACTGAAAATGAGTTCGATATTTATTATTATTTGTAATGTTATCTATCCATTGAACAAATTCGAATTTGCCATTGGAAATGCTTTTGCGGGCGATGGCCTTGGAAAAAGAAACGAAAAAAGGGGGGGGGGGGGGGGGGGAGATAAAAATGGGCATGAAAAAAGTCAATTTATGTAACGAATCCAAAATTGAAATGCACTTTCAAATTATGACATTATTCAGCGAATGATAGGAAATAAAAAAAGTAATTAAAAACAATGAAAACGAAGCGAAGGAAAATAAACAAATATAAAACAATTGAATTAATTAATTGACTTAATGAACGAATGAATGGCCTATGGCCGGAGGGCAGCAGAACAAAACGAAAAATTGAAAGAAAAGAAAATAAATAATAATCAAATGATCAATCCATTCAATTAATTCAATTAATTTTCAATATTTGTCCCCAATTTTACATGCGAATTTGTCGAAATTGGACATCTTAAAAACACATTAAAGGTTTTATTTTTTGAAAATTATTATTTTTTACTTTTAGCAAAAACTCTTGTGCATTTTCCGCCGTTTTTTCCATTGCTTCCGATGAATTTGTTCCATTTGTTTCGTCGCCGTCCATTGGAAATGCTAACAAAAGAAGGGCATTTAATAATTGTTCTCATCACATCAAATTGCATTAATTAACTTACAAATGATTTCCCTCAAATTGTTTTTCTAAAAATTAAATTTAATTAATTAATTAATTGGCATAATTAAAAATTACGCATTCTTCATCGGGGCATTTCAGTACCAAAGTGATTAGGCAAAAGGCCATCGAAAGGGCCAAAAGAAGCGAAAGAGAGGGGGGCATTCTGCGCAAGTATTTGGCCGACATTTCAGCAAAATTTAGAAAAAAAATTGGAAAATAATTTATTGAAATTCAAAAAGGGGAAAAGGGAGCGAATGAATGGCCAAGAGTGAGTCCCGACGACTTCCTCGACTTTTATTTACCATTTCTCAACGTGTTTTCCCCCCCCTTCTCCTCCCATTTTTGCAATGATAAACAACTCCGCCGATATGTATTCCGATTCATTTTCCTTCATTTTCCACATGACTCCCTTTTATTTGCGATTTTTACTGAGGTCCAATGATCAGATGGAAAATGTGTGATTTTTGATTTATTCGTTTGTTTATTTTTGTGATTGGTTTCTGATCGATCGATCGATTGATCACTTTTCCGCTGATCGATCGTTCTGTCCGTTCGCCGTCCCTTCGCTTCTTCTCCTTTCCGCTAATTGTATTGTTTTGGGGCACAACAGACGCATTGGAACACGGATTTTGTCTAAAAGCAAACAAATGATTATTAATTGCTAATTAGCTGTTCCCTCCACTTGGTAATTGTCTCGCTCCGCCGCGCCGTACTCTTTTGTCCCCTCACTGTCTTTGCCGTAATATCCGCCGATGCCTGCTCCGTTTGCCGATGGGTTTGCTGGGTTAAATGCGAAGATGGCAGACACAATGTCGTCCTGTTACATTTTGCCGTTACATTTACCGCCTCCCCCCTTTTCTCCGGTGGTTCCCTTTCCCCGGCTAGGTCAATTAATGTTAGGCTATGGAGTAAATAAATTTGTTGACGAGTCGGGTCGTATGGGAAGGAGAGGAGAAAGTCTTCCCACCGGACTCGTGTTGCCACTGCGTGCCACCACTCGGCAACAGAATTCGCACGCGCGTGGGCTTGACGCGGCTGTGTAGCGACAGAATTGGCGCGTGTAGTACCGCGCTTTGTACGGAGAGTAAACCTTTTTCTGCTGCTGATAAGCATTTGCATTTTCACTTGCTGAATAAAAAAAAATTTAAAATTTTGAATAATAATTCGCTTGGGTTACCATATGTCGTCGCCTCTTTCAGCTCGTCTTTACTATATTCAGTGGCCATTGCCAATGAAAATGAACCGTGCACTGAGCAGTAATGGCCTTGGTGGGATATTTACAGTATTCACCAAATTTGATCGCATTTGACTGTCTCACTGTCGTAGTAATGCTTTCTGTAGCTGTTGATGTTGAAAGGACTACTGTATTCGCCCTGCTGTTGCTGTTCGTACTTTTGGCTACCGTATGCAGTCGTCCCTTTCGTCTGGCTGTAATCGGATGAATCCGCATTCGCCGGCTTGTAACCACCGTAACCCGTTCCTCCGGCACCGTAATTTCCCTTTCCATTTGAGTAATCTTATGACAGTTTAATTAATGAGGAATTCATTAATATGTTTAATCCTACCGTATCCCTTTCCATAGTCACCGTATGCTCCACCTCCATAGCCACCATATTCATATCCTTTGCTGCTGTAGTCGCCGTATCCCTTGTAACTGTCCTGCCTACCGTATTCCTCTCCATTTGCGTATCCACTGTATCTGCTCCCCGTACTGTATTCCCTCTTTCCGTAGTCGCCATGTCCCTCATTTTTTCCATAGCCGCGGTGCCTTTTGCTGTTGCCGTATTTTTCCCGTCTTCCTTCCCGCCGTCGGTTGTCCTCCTGGTACTGCTTGTCGCCCTTCCTCCTTCCACCGTATTCCTTCTCCTCGCTACCGTACTCTTCACTCGCTTCGTCTGATTCGTTCGATTCATAGCTGGAACGTCTTTGCTCGTAATTAAGCCGCTCAATGACAACTTTTTTCTGAACAGAAAAGAAAAACGTAAAGTATTGATTTGACTTTTTTTCCCTCGCTCCTTCCCCCTCTCCCCCCACTCTCTCTCTCTCTCTCCTCTTTCGCACTCTCTCTCTCTCTCTATTTCTGTCTTTCTCTCTCTCATCTACCCTTCCTCTGTTATCTCTCACTTTCTCCCTTTCCCACCTCTTCTGCTTTCTCCTTCTTCTTCGTCTTCCTCGCGCTTTTCTTCTCGTCCACTTCCGATTTTTCCTTCTCCCTGACTTCCTCTTCATTCTTATCCATTCTCTCTTCCTTTCTCGCCTCCTTTTTCTCTTCTCTTCTCTTTTCCTTCTTTCCATCCCTTTTCTCTTCATGTCTTACCCTTTTTCTGTCTTCCTTTCTCTCTTCCTTCTTTGCATCATTTCCCTCTTCCTTCCTCAACTCCTTTTTGCCTTCCCTTTTTTCTTCCTTTTTCTCTTCCTTCTTTGCATCCTTTTCCTCTTCCTTCCTCAACTCCTTTTTGCCTTCCCTTTTTTTTTCCTTTTTCTCTTCCTTCTTTGCATTCTCTTCCTTCTTCGCATCCTTTTCCTCTTCCTTCTTCAACTCCTTTTTCTCTTCCGTTCTCTTTTCCTTGTTCTTCCCTCCCTCCTCTTTTTTCTCTTCCGTTCTCCTATCGTCCTTGGCCTTCTCCGTTCTCTCTTCTCTTTTCTGCTCCTTTTTGTCTTCCTCTTCCCTTCCTTTTTCTTCCTTTTTCGCCTCTTCACTCTCTCCTCTTTTCTGATCTTCCTCCTCCTTGCCCTCCCCCTCCTCCTGCTCTTCATCCTCTGTCACTTCCCCAAAGCGCAACAACAGCAACAACAACAACAGGTGGGAAAAAAGAGAAAGGATGGGGAGGGACAACTTGATCTCCAATACCTCTTCCTCCTCCTCTTCTTTTTGCTCTTCTTTCTCTTTTCCTTCCTCCTCCTCCTCTTTCTTCAACGTTTCTTCTTTGTGCTCCGTTTTCTCTGCTTCTTTTGTCGATGTTTCGTTCTTCGAATTTGTCACCGTCGACGGCGGTGCTTCTTCTGTTTTGATTTTATCCACAGAATTTGGATTTGTTGAATTTGTTTGCTGAATTTAAATTTTTTTGCTTTTTCTTTTTTCTTTTGAATTTTTCGTTCGCTCACTTCCGTTGTCCTTTTGACCTCAATGCCAAAAACAGTCACTGCAGCCAAAAGGCACAAAAAAAGGCCAAAGTTGGGAAAAAGAAGAAGACGCATGCCGGGCAAATGACTGAAATTAAATAAAATTAAATTTTTATTAAATTAAATTTCAATTAAAATGAAACGAATGGCGAAACAAAAGTCCCTTCGATCGGCCGAATGGGCGTTTATTTAAAAAGAAATTGCGAATGGGGCGGCGGTGAGCGAACACTTTTTCTCGGCTTTGCTGTGAAAATGGCTAATCTCGCCAATCGTCGGGGGAATGTCGGCGATGGCGTGGGAAAAGCGAAGTGTAAAGGCCAATTTATGTGCTTCGAATGATGAGAATCGTTCGGAGTTCACTTTTGTCCCTTTGGCTCTGCTGATCACTCTCTTTCCCAGCGATCACTTCCGTTTTTGCTAATGGCGGGAACGAATTACGCCGTCGTCTCCGTTCACCCGTCTATTTTCCTCCAATCACTTTGCCTATTTATTCGCTCGCTTTTCCTCCGATCACTTTGCCTATTTACCCGCTCGTTTTTCCTCTGATCATTTTGCTATTTCTTTTAATCCGATCACTTTGCCTTTTATCCGCTCGCTTCCCCTCTGGGCTTTTCCTTTATTTTCTTTGGCTTTTTCAATGATTTTTCTCCCTTTTAGGGCATTATTTGAAAATGCGTTTCATTCATTGCTTTGTTTCAATGCTTATCATTTGGGCTGGTGCACAGCTGGTAAAATTAAAAAATGAATAAATTATCAAATTTTAAAATTAAAATTAAATTAAATTAATTTCAGACTTTTGGCACCGATTATTCCCCCTATTCCCCCTCCGGCGCCTATTCGGAAAAGGCGGGCGATTACGAATACGCCTATGGATCGCCCCATCGGCTCGTCGACGGTTAGGATAATTACCGTCCCTCCATTCCCCGCCACTTTCATCCATTAAATTTCAATTGTTTGGTTAATTAATTAATTGGTCATTATTTGGCAGATTACGTTTGCGACCTTGACGCTTCCATTTTGGTGTTCGTTTTTTTGAATCCATTTTATTTGCCTCCCATTTTATGCATTTAATTTTAATTTCAGAGTGACAAACAGCGAAAAGCAACTGAAAGGAGGCGCAACTTACGGAACAAGCGGATACGGTAGCAGCGGAACAGTCGGATACGGTGGGGGATATGATGAAAAGACGGAGTACGGCACGAAAGGGGACAGTTACGCAAAGAAAGGCAATTAGTCAATTATTAAAAAGGAATTAAAAATGAATGAATGGTTCGTCCACGACAGAATACGGAGGCGAAAGTGGCGGATATGTGAAACGCGAAGCGCCACAAACATTGCCCGCGGCGCCATCTCCCCAAAAAGCAAATCGAACAAGGCGAAGTGCCAATTATGAAGACGAAAGCGAATCGGACGAATACGGCAGAGAATACAAAAAGAGGGGAGACAGTAGCGAAGAAGAGGGAGAGTACGGTAGCCATGAACGGGCTTATGGTGAAGACAGGAACAATTATGGGACGCGAGGGTACGGTGGGAGTTATGGGTACGGCACGAAAGAGAAGGGATACGGTGGAGGGGGCGGAGAGAAGAAATATGACGGAGCATATAAACGCGAAGGGTATGGCGGAGAGGAGAAGACATATGACGACACCAAGTACGGCGTTTATGGAAAAGAGTACTCAACAAATGAGTACGGCACTGGTTACGGTAGCGAAAAGGAGGGCTACGGTGGCGAGAAAAAGGAGGGCTACGGTGGAGAGAATTACGGCAAAAAGGGCGGCTATTACAACTTGGCCAAGGCACACAGGCACAATAAATTGATTTTCTAATATCAATTACTTTCCCATTAACTTTGGCACTTTCAGACTCCGCTGCTCGACCATCGCTGTGAACAGTGACGAGGACTGCCTAAAGTGTTGTCATTTGGCCGGTATTTGACACTTTTTTTGTGCCAACATTTTATGTTTATTTTTTTAAGCGCGTAAAGAACGGAGCATTTCGAAGGTGCACTTTTGGAAAGGATTTCCAAAAAAAACTTAAAAAGTTAAGAAAGCCATTATCGGATTTATCGTCGATTACGACGAAATGCGCCAGCCGACGGCATCCGATTACCAAAAGGTGGAGGCATTTTTTGATTTTTCGGTTTGACAGTGAATTCGAGTTTTTGCTTAAGTATTATCGCCGCAAGCGAAGCACGGAGCAAAACACGGCGACGGAATACGGTAAAAGCGCCGGCGAATACGGTGCCAATTCCGACTACGGTACCAGCGGAGGCTACGGAAAAACGGACAGCGAAGTGAATTACCCGCGCAAGCCGAAGGTCAGTCAAAGAAAAAGCACCAAAAGTCAAATCGTTCAAAGTTTGACATTTTGCAGAATGCTCGCTGCGTGTGTTGCGCACCAAAAGTGAGAAGGGATTTTAGTAACTTTAAGCTGTTTTGTGAATGGGCCAATTTTTGCAATCAAAATTAGCATAATTTATTATATTTTTGGCTCATTTTAGACATATAAACCGTACCAATACGGTGGAGCCTATGGTACTGAAAATGGCGGATATGGTGGAAAGGACGAATATGAGAAGAGCGAATACAGTAGAAAGGACGGATATGATAAAAAGGGATGTGGTGGATATGAGCAGAGCGGATACGGCGAAAAGGACGGATATGATAAAAAGGGATGTGGTGGACATGAGCAGAGCGGATACGGTGGAAAGGAGGGATATGGCGGATACGGTGGAAAGCAGGGATATGAGAAGAGCGAATACAGTAGAAAGGACGGATATGATAAAAAGGGATGTGGTGGATATGAGCAGAGCGGATACGGAGAAAAGGACGGATATGATAAAAAGGGATGCGGTGGACATGAACAGAGCGGATACGGTGGAAATGAGAAAAGCGGATACGGTGGAAAGGACGGATACGAACAGAGCGGTTATGGAGGATATGCGCAGAGCGGATATGAGAAAAGCGGATACGGTGGAAAGGACGGATACGAACAGAGCGGTTATGGAGGATATGCGCAGAGCGGATATGAGAAAAGCGGATACGGTGAAAAGGACGGATACGAGAAGAGCGGATACGGTGGAAGTGACGGATACGAGAAGAGCGGATACGGTGGAAGGGACGGATATGAGCAGAGCGGATACGGTGGAAGTGACGGATACGAGAAGAGCGGATACGGTGGAAGGGACGGATATGAGCAGAGCGGATACGGCGGATATGCGCAACGCGGATACGGTGAAAAGGACGGATACGAGAAGAGTGGATACGGTGGAAAGGATGGATACCAGAACGAGTACCATGATTATTACAAAAACAATCGCTGATCAATGACTTATTTATCTTCCGATCTTTGCAGTGATTAAAGTGTATTTTTTAATAATTTTTGCGGCCTCATTAAAGTGTATTTTTAAATAATTAATAAATAATCTTTATCTCGGCCAATTTTTACATACAAAGAACAATGTTTTTAAATTAGTGAGAGACAATTGAAAAAAGACACAATCAAATGTAATATAGAGCAGACTAATTAAGGCATAATTCACCGGCATTTAAGGGACCGAATAAAACAAAACAAAATAATGAGATCGCAGAAATTCAGGACATGAGTACACTTTAACATCGGTGTGGGAAGGAAAAGAATAGCAGAAACTAGACACATTATGGCATAATTACACTTTGGCACCACGGCCCATTAAGTTAAGAGGCGGACACAATGCGGCCAATGTGGTCCATCGATGCGGAACAGTTCTCATTCGACACGACCATCCCACTCCGCGACACGTGCACACGCTTCGACCCGTACTTCACATAGGCCTTTTTGTCGGTCTGAAAAGGAAAGAAACCATCGGATGAAAGGAAAATAAAGCAAAGGGAGAGACCACCTGAACTTCCATCTCAACGTTGGCGGTGCGCAGGTGGACGGTGCTGAGTTCAGGCGAACAAATGATTTGGCGAGGCCGGCAGAAGATTTCCACATCGCCGTTTAAACGCTGTCGAATCAAAAAGCCTAACAATGGCATGAAAATTGCATGGTTTTGCGAAAGTGGCGACAAATGACCGACCGTTGATGTTTAAAGTGAACAACATCCCTTCCTTCTCGTCGTAACGGGCACGCTGCACAATGTTATTGCAAGCGAACAAAAACTGAAAGAGAAAAGCGGTGGAAAACAAATGAATGGAGGAGGACACCAAATGAATGCGGATTGACCTCCGATCCCATTTGTGCACTGGAATAGAATTGACGCATGGTGAAGTCGTAGCGCAATGTCGGAAATTGGAAACGGTCCATTGGAAGTGCGGAAGTGCCACGGCTGGAGACCAAAAAGGCGTCCTTCAGATGAGACATCGAGAAAATCACACCAGGCGTACTGAAAAGGCACGGAAGGAAATGGACGGAAAAAAAAGAAGAAACGTACCCAACCACGGCCATTTTTGCAAGAGTAATTGGGTCATTCTGCGGCTCTGAAACACTTTGTAGTCGGAATCGCTTACAAAAGAAAACACTGACGAAAATGACAGCCGATTTTGTCCCCGTCCTGCAGAATGTGGCCAAAGGGGTGGAGAATGCCCGACTTGACACACTTCTGACTGCTTGAAACCTGAACAAAGAATGCATTCACTCCAATAACAAAACAAAACTATTTTTTCTAACCGCAAATTTGTCCCAGCAGACCACACGGATCGATTTGTCAACACTCAGTTCGATGTTTATGTTGTGGGCCATCAGAATGGAAATTGTTCCGAATGGCGTCACGCAAACCTTGGAAATAAAAAAATGTGAGGGGAGGGGGTATAAACAATAAATGAACGCTCACCAGCGGAAGTTTAAGTCCACCATAATTCTGCTGAGGAAGCGGAAAATTGACCGAATTCATTGTAGCGAAAGATTAGTTTTTGAACTTTGTTCTTAATTAAAAACAAATAAACAAACGGAGGAACAACAAACGGTTTTTAAGGAAAAGTGAACAAATTAACACACAGCCAAAAGAACGGATTCTCGAAAAATTGTTAGTTTTAATTATTGATGAGAGCGTTTGGCTTTTAATAACTGTCGAAGGTTGGGTTGTTTTCCGGTGTAACAGCCTCAGCCTGTGTAGATGGAAGTTAGGAATTTTAGTCAAATTGTCAGTTCATTTTTAGGTAAGCATCATTCATCAAAAAACAATATCGTTTTAATAAAAGAAGAAACAAAAAAAAAAAAATAGTTAATTTCGGAAACATTTACAAAAGCATTTTAAATCAACGCAGAATCGCATAAAACCCGCGTTTATATATTTTTTTATTTTTTGGGGTACCATTAAAAGTAACGATTACCTTTAAAAAGTTCAAAAAAGAGAAATAAAGTGTATAAAAGTAAGAAATTTTCGCTCTTTGCCCTCACAATTTTAATATTTATTTCCCACAATTACTTATTGAATTGTCCTTCGACTACAACATTTAATCTCACGAACGGACGTGCCCTGGTGCAACAATGGCAAAGGAGGAATACTGTTTCGATGCAAAGGCGGCGGCAGCGGCGGGGCAATCTCGTCGTCCTTCGACAACGGCATCAGTACTTGTGCAAGGAGATGGCCAGTCAAGCAGATTTGTGGATGCGATCATCAGAAAAGTCACGCAGCCGCCTCTTCAACGCTTCACGGATGAGGTGGACCACAAATTTTGGAATGTTTTAAAGCAATTAATCAAATTTTCATTTTTTGCACAGATCACCGACGAGGAACTCAAACAACTCTGCAAGGCGGCCACGGACGTCTTCCGGATGCAGCCGACGCTCGTCAGGATCCGCCCGCCGGTCGTCGTCGTCGGAGACATCCACGGACAATTCTCGGATCTGCAGAGGATCTTCACAACGCATGGCCCCCCGCCGGAGCAGCAGTACATGTTCTTGGGCGACTACGTCGACAGAGGAGCACACTCGATGGAGACAATCATCCTTCTCTTCTGCTACAAGGTGTGGTTTTCAGGGATTGACAACATTTTACCCCCAAAATTGAATTTCAGATCAAGTACCCATCGAACTTCATGCTGCTGCGCGGGAACCACGAATGCTCCAACATCAACAAAGCGTGAGTTTTGTTTTTTTCATTTTAATCTTCAATTTTTTCCCCTTTCAGTTATGGCTTCTACGAGGAGATCGACCGCCGTTACCCGCGACCGGGCGCTCGTCGACTCTTCGACCTCTTCAATCAAGTCTTCGCCTGGATGCCATTCGTCGGACTGATCGGCGAGAAGATCCTCTGTAAGTTTTTTTCCCACCATTTTTCGATAAATCACTGATCCACTTTTTTCAGGCATGCACGGCGGCATCTCCGACAAGATGCGCAGCCTCGATCAACTCAGCACCCTGCGTCGACCACACACAAGGCCACCACTCCGTTCGCTCGAAATTGATCTACTTTGGGCCGATCCAGCGCAAGGCATACGAGGCGTCGTCCCGAGTACCAGAGGAGCGGGCATCCTGTTCGGCGAGGACCTGGTCGCCCAAATACTCACTCGGCTTGGCATCGACTACATCATTCGGGCGCATCAAGTAAGTTTTGTGTTTTCAATTTCCTTTTTTCCATAATTTCTCCACTTTCAGCTTGTCCTTGACGGAGTGGAATATTTCGCCAGTCGTCGCCTGATCACTGTGTTTTCGGCACCGCGCTATTCTGGGCGGAACAACACGGGAGCAACGCTGACAATCGCGCCGGACCTGACCCACACAATTACGCGCTTCCCGCCGGCCTGATCACGAGAAGGACTGAACTCACAAACTGAACCGAAGGATGGTTGAACTGCCTGAACGATGCGCGTTGAGAAATCGGATCATCTGATTTTTTGTATGTAAACCCCATTTCACATGATGAACTCTCTCAAACTGTTGTCATTTCAATTGGATTAATAATGTGTTTTTACAAATTGTTGTTTTTTCTTGTGAGAATATAAAAATTGGTACTTTTGCAGTTTATCTGGTAATATTGAGCAGCAGTTTGTGTCCCCTCCCATTTCGAACAAAAAGTCGAAAATTTAAATTTTCAATATTACTTTTATGTTAGAAACTGTAAAGGATGATATTTTGCTTTCAATAATTTCTGACTAATGTAGCTTGTTTTAATCAATTTCAGAGCAAAAGTGAGGATTACCCCACCCCAATCAGAACAAAGTAAAATTGGCGCTAGTGTAAAAGTTACCGTTTTTGAAAATTTTTTCAAAAGGGGGGACCCTTTTGTTTTGCAAAATTTTTTTGTGATAAAAAACCATGATAATTTGTTATCCGGGGTTTTAAAGGTCGCTAATCACGAATCTGACATGTATTTTGACTAATTTCTAATCTCTAACCCGAACTCGAATAAAAATCGAAATTTTGAATTTTTCAAATTATGATTTTTTGTTCAAATTTAGATTAGGAAATCATAATTGATCAAAATAATTGAAAGATTCGTGATCGGGGACCCCAAAAACCCCAGAGATAAATTTTTATGACTATCACAAAAAAATTTTGTTAAACAAAAGGGTCCCCCCCTTTTGAAAAAATTTTCAAAAACGGTAACTTTTACACTAGCGCCGTAAAATTCATATTTCCAGTTTTTGTACGGATTTTGGGTTAGGTTCCGGAAATGGCAAAAATGGATGTTGCAAACGGACGAAACCCAACTCACTGCCCCGACTCATATTGTTTTTCGGCATAAAACCGTCATAGCGTTTGCCAAAGTCGACAAAATTAAACATTTTTGGTACTATTAATGGCTGAGAACCACAAAACACCTTCTAACATGTAATATGCCAATGTTCATATAATTATGTATTTTATAGGACGAATAAAAAAGACCAAATCAATATAGAAAAGAAAGTGGAAAATGTGAATGAGAAAAGAAAAGTGCAAATGTACAAAAATGGAATGAAACGCCCAAAGAAAAAAGGGAAAAGAAATCAGCGGAATGAATGGAAAGGAAAGTCCGCATCTTTGGGCATTTGAGTGTGGCTGAGTTAGGCGCTGTTTCTTTCGTCAGTTTGGACGTCCTTTTGTTGGCCGAGTCCACTCTACTTTCATTTGACAGCGCCTAAAGGGAAAACGACGAATTCTCAGGGCAATTAATTAATTAATGGGCAGCACCTTTTCTTGGATTCGTGACAATTGCCTGTTTTGGTTGGACACTTCCGTGGACATATCTGACACAAAAGAAATGGGAGGGAGAAAATGAACACTGCGCATTGTCCCCCCAACACACCGATGGCCATGTTCCGCAGGTTACCCACCATTGTGGACACTTGCTGAATGTTCTCGTCCATCTCCTCCTCCCTCGCATCGCTGGTGATTCTGAAAGTTGCGTTGGAATGATCAGCGACCACCCCTCCGCCTTTATCCGCTCGCCTTGTGATGTATCCGCCCTGGGGGCCCATGCCCGAGTCGCCCACGGTGATCCTCGGCTGATCACTGATCACTCCTCCGTCGTCGTCCTTTTTCCACGTCTTCGCGTACTCCGAGTTCTTCTCGAAGTCGTTGCCTCTGTGCCGTTTTTCGTTTCATTCGTTTTTCTGTCCATTCGCTCACTTTAAACATGGCAACACACAAAGGCCACAACACTTCTCCATGCCCTTCAGATGCTCCTCCGCTTCTTTCATATCCGTATTTATTTGGTCCAAATTTCCCTCCACGCGTTCCAATTGTTCTGAAAATGCCATTCTTTTTTCTTTGCCTTCGCCCATTTGCGTGGCCAATGGCACTGACCTCCCTGGTCGTCCAACATCACTAACGTTTTGATGCCCGCCTCTTTGCTCTGTCAAAAAGTGCCAAATAAATGGACGGATGAAATTTATAAAATAAATTAATAAATTAAACTTAAAAAATTAATTTAAAAATGTATTTAATTAGGTATCCAATAAAAATGCTGTCATTTTATCAATTCTTTCTTTTCCCACCTCTTCACAATAGGCCAACATTCTCCGCGTACTTTCCAAAGACTAAAAAAAGGAAAATAAATATTTAATTTTGAAAATATACAATATTATTTTATTCAATTTTGGCATAAGATATTAATTTACACTGATCATTACCTCATCGGCTGTGTGATTTATGCGAAGGTTAATTTCGTCCAATGAGTCGGGCACTTCCGCCGCATTTCCGCCCCCTTTTTTGGCCATTTCAGAAAAAAAGCGAAAAAATGACCCTTCTACAAATAAACTTAATGTTTTAAACGATAAAAATAAAATAATATTCCCATTATGAGAAAAAGAAAGGGAAAAGAAGCGAAATGGCAAAGGAAAAGGGAAAAAGGGGGGTAAAAGTGAAGGGAAAGCAAAACGGCAATGTCCATATTTTGGCATTTTTCCAAAAAACCTCTAATAGAACGGCCCCCAACAGACAAATTGGACTTTTTGACCTCAAAAACCGGAAAATTTTCCAAAAAAATAATTTTTAGCAAAATTTTCACGAAAAATATTGAATAAATAAATTTTCTCAAAAAATGGTTAATTTCCCCCGGGGCGCTCTCTCTCATTGTGCCCTTTGAAGTCGGGTGAATGGACACGCATTTGGAAAATGGACCACGGCTTTCAAGCCAAAAAGCAGACGAGGAATTCATCGATTTTTGTTTTGGGATATGAGAAAAAAGGCCAAGGAATTTGGAGATAAAATTGAGGAGAAAAAATCGGCGGCGGGGGTCGGCGGAGAATGGAAATTTGAAAGCAAAAAATGGAGGACAAACGAAGGAAGAGGAGAAGGGAAATAAATGCCAAATGTGGCAGAAAAATTAAAACGAACGAAAAACGAGCGAAAAAAGAGAGAGACAGACGAAAGAGAGAGTGAGAGAGAAGAGAGATAAACGAGAGAGAGAGAGAGACGAAGAGAGAAAAGAAAGAGAAAGTGTAATTGGAAAAGGGGAGAGTGACGAGAGAGGGAAAGGAAAGGAGAGAAAAAGAGTGATGAAGAGAAAGAGATGGACTGAGAGAAGAGAATGATAAAGTGAAAGGAGGAATGAGTGATGAGATGGGATAAGGAAGTGAGAGTGGCAAACCAATGAAAAAGAGAGAGAGAGAGGGGAGGAGAGGGGAAGGGAAGAGAGTCTGCGACCCCCCCCCCCCTTGGCCATGCATTTTCAAGGCCAAACGTGGGAGTGGGCGAACGCAGCGAGGGAAAGGAGCAGCTGAAGGATTAAATAAAGGGTATTTTGGAGCTCCGGCGGTGCTGATAGGCGCCGCCGGGGAAAATTTTTTAAATTTGAGTGCAATTTGTGAACAAATTTAGTACTAAAAATGACAATATTTTATGATTTTAATTTGATTAGATTCACTTTAAAAGGAATAATTTTGAAAAATTAGAAGAAAAAAATAAACACTTGGAGGGGTACTGATCCAACGCTAAAATGAAGACATGACCAAGAAAACAACCCACTGAGCCACGCACACTATTAAGGTAATGAAGCAAAAATATACCAAAAGTATATTTATTTCTAACTTACAAAAAGCCGATCATTAGGGGATTTATTCGTCCGTCTTTTTTCAATTATTTTTTTTTATTTTACATTTTTTGATCAATGCAAATGCTTCTTCTTCTCTGTCCTCCTCCCTCTGCTGCTCCTCACTTCTCCTTGACCACATTCGGCCTATATTCACTTGCTGCGGCTGCGCTTAGACTTTGGGCGTACATTTCCAACCGTTGAGTCATCTG
This sequence comes from Heterodera glycines, assembly GCA_004148225.2. Lineage (NCBI taxonomy): Eukaryota > Metazoa > Nematoda > Chromadorea > Rhabditida > Heteroderidae > Heterodera > Heterodera glycines. Next base: position 4,697,041 of record CP049705.1, on the reverse strand, counting down.
AAGAGATTTTCAGCAACAAAAGATTGGATTTACTTGGAATGTTATCGATAGTTTTGACCCTAAATCCCCAAGAGTCCTTCGTTTGTCTGCACAAATTCAAGTCCAATTCCACAATTAGTACGCCGTCGCGCGTCCTCGAGAGGCCCTTTTGGAGGAATAATTACTTTTGCCTCCCCAAATTCGTCCAATTTTCACCGGCGTCCGACTTCCGTCCGGCGCTGTCACGTAACTGCTGCCGTAGAAATGGCCAAATTCCTTGTGGGCTTAACCAATCAATGGGGCCATTCTCTCAAAAATTGCCAAAATGTCCTCCCACCCACCGGCTCTTCCGTTGCCCGAAGTGAATTCATTCGGAAACGATTCGGTGCCCACGCGATTGATGGCCACCTGAGCAAAATGCCAACAAAAGAAATGCCATTTCCAAATGGCATTTCACCCACTGTAAACACGTGGTTGGCGATGGCCGCGTTGCGCGCTTCGATGGGCCAAAGTGCTTCGCTGAGTCCGCTGACAGTGGCGGAAGGGTTGAAAATGATGTCGGCACCTCAAACAGTGGGGGGAGAAGAACCAAGTGCATTTGGTAGCATCAGCAGAAGCACACCATTCAACGCGTACATCATCCAATTTTGCGGATGGTGGCGCCCGTAGCAAATGTTCACGGCAATTTTGGCTTAATGTGATGATTGGGTTGGCCAAGAAATGTCCGATTGGTCAACCGACCGCCAAAAGCCGTTTCGAAGACGGGGTGGCCAAGGGTGGACTCCATGTAATAAGTCGACTTGGCGGGGGTGGGGGGGGGGTAATTAAGGCTATTAATTAATCCCCGCGGAATTGTCCTTTCCACTGACTTCGTTGAAGTCGCCCACCCGCGGAATGTGATTTTTGCGCGTTTTTCCGATCACTGCGCCTGTCTGTGAGATGATCACGCTGAATTAAGTGAATTTGGACAAATTTCGTCCGACTCCTCGGAGACATTGTAAAACAAATTTGAGTCGGTTTTCTGAATGGTATGTCCGACAATCGTCCCGTCCCACTCACGCGGTGTTCCACAAAAGGTCATCCTTGTGAATGTCACGCTCCAAAATTGGCGAAATTATCACAACGCCAAGTCGTTTTGCCAACTAAAAAAGAGTTAAATTAAATTTAATTAAATTATTTTTAATTAAATTAATTAATTTTTTCTTCATTTTCTCACTTCGCTTAAGAATTTTGTGGTCGCTCCGTCCTCGGCTGATTCTCCAAATTCCGTCCTTTTGATGAGAAATATTCAATTCTTTTCCCTTTCTTTCTTTCTCTTACCATGGTAATCTTTCGCGGGTGCAAAAAGCGAAAGGCATCGCTAAAACAAAGGCAATTCAAATGGCCAATAATTAAACATTTTTTAAAAATAATAAACGAACTCCACGCCTCCTGCAGGCAAACAATTTGGGCACCCGCTCGTGCCGCCGCGTCGATCATTTTGCCGACCTTTTATTAAATGATCAAAACTCTCTCTCTCCCTCCACAGTTCATTAATACCCTAATTAAGCCCTAATTAGTTAATTAATTAATTGCCACTCTTTGGTGCAGTGCGTCCCTTTGCGCTTGCACCGGCGCACTCGTCGACAACACAATTTTGTTTTGGATGGCCGCCACGCGCATTTTCTTCGGCCTTCGGCACTGCTCCTCCTGCGCCACCATTTGAAAACCTTTCAGCTCAAAATTTGCTTCTTGCGCCGAGTCCAAGAAACGCTGGGCAATCGAAAGTTGTCTGATTTTGTGAAAGAATGGGCCGACCATTTCAAAAAAAATGGCACAAAATGCCAACGGAAAAAGCGAAGGGAAGGAAGGGCACTCACTGGAGCCTTTTGCCGTACAAAAGCCGAATGACTTCCTCCAATTGGGCATCTGTCCATCCGCTTCGGTTCAGAAAGAAGTCGAGTCCCTTCAAAGGCAATGCAATTGGACTGATAACATAAAAAAGAAGGCAAAACGCACTTCCGATTGATTTGTATTCTCTTCGGCCATTTGCGGGGAAAATTGTCGATTAAATTATTATTTTTGAAAGTTTAAAACCGTTAATTATTATTACAAATTAATCAAAACAATGGAAAGGAAATGAATCGGCCGATGGGTCTTTTGCCCCTGGGGGGGGGGGGACCAATTCATTGGTTTTGCGGTTGGTTATCTTTCCTTCCCATCCATCACCCCCCCCCCCCCTCCCTCCTCCTCCCCAGTCCCTTCGTAATGTTATAGCAAGGGTAAAAAACCAAGGAATTAGAGGAAAAGGTGTGCCATGCTGCCGGAGAAACGGAGAGAGCAGCGAATTTGACGAGCGATGGGAAAGGGGCTGGGGCCCAACAAATCCATGGCAAATGTCCACGAGCAAAAGCGAATGGGTGGCCGGCCAACTGTGACAATGGGCGCTTTGAATTCGAATTCATTGCTGCTGGAGGAAGGCAAATGCCAAAAAGACGGAAAAGCCCTTTCGAAAGGACAGACAGTCACAAAGTCCCAATTGAATTTCATTTTTTAATTTTCCACTAGTAAAAATGAACAATAAAAAGGTCATCCGGTAAGTGTGTGTTAATTGGTGCCCGTTTCACTGCTGCCCGTTGCTTCTTCAATGCTCGCCAATTTCCTCAAAATATGCCGGGTTCAGCTCGGCCATGCGCAGTTTCGCCCTCTTCCATTTGGACTTCTCACTTAAAGTCAGTCGCAATTCGTCCTCTCTGTCCATCGTTCGCCGCTGCTGTTGTTCCCGTTTGACCCCATTTAATTGCTGTCCGACAAATTGAATTTCGGGCAGTATTTTCATCGTTGGTGGGTTTGGCGTTCTGCTCGATTTGTTGTCCATTGGTTTCTGAACGCATATTACCTGCAAAATTGAAAATATAAGTTTGTCCAAATTCGGTGATAATCGGTGGTTCACTCCTTCTTGCCTGAATGTCATCATTCTCCTCGTCTTCGTCCTTTTCCCTTCCGTTTGCATTTTGTGAGGTCGACGGCGTCGACAGTCCGTCGTCAATCGTGTAAAGATCAGAAATTCCGTCCAGCAGTGCCAAATTCAGTTGGGACTTTCCGTTTCGGAGTGTCCCCCCAAGTGAAGGGTGCTGTCTTTGGTGTTGGTCCGTCGTCTGTTCTGTTCTCCGTCGTTTCCGTTCATTTTGCTGCTGCTGTTGTTGAACCATTGCGTCGTGCGATTTTTGGATGAGAATGCCACGTTCTGAGAAGAAACGGACAACAATTTGTCCAAAAGCAGCCGTATTTGACAGCTCCTTGATGGAATTTCGGATCCAACACGGGAACATCTGCCGATTGAGGTTGGCATACCTAAACACTCGAAAATGCCCTCAATTAATCAACGAATGCGGAAGTGACCTCGAATCAGCCAATACAACGACTCCAAAGTCCTAAAAGGGATTGGGTAAAAGGGACTAGTTATACCCTTTTGCTGTTAGTGCTCAAGACTCTCGCCTCCTTGTGCCGAATGATCCGCCCCAGTGCCTGGTTGACCGCTCTGATGCCCTCAATTCGGTACCATTCGTCCGCATTAAGCGACTGAAAGCGGAAAAGAAACCCAATTATTATTTTCCAATGAAATACTCTATATACATTTCGGCCTTTCCTGCGCTGTTCCGTCAAACACGCCTTCTTCAGAATGATCCGTGGCTCGTAAAGGGGCGGAAAGGGAATGCCAACGATGACAACGGCACGACAGTGCGAGTCGGAGAAGTCAATGCCCTCACTCAGCTGAAATATAGGTCAAAGGACCAGCAGAGAAAAGGGCGGCGAACTTTTCCACGGCAAACAGCGAACAGAAGTGCACCGCCACTTTTTCCAACCGACGGCCGATTTTCGCGCACGGCGGCATCGAACTCTCTGAACAATGCGGGCACTTCTCTTTTGTCTTTCGGCTCCACGAGGAGACGCTTTTGCCGTTCGAGTTGATCCCAAAGGTATTGGCCATTGGCAGAGCGACACATCTGAAAGGAGCAAAAGCTAAATGGACAAAAAATTAATTGAAGGGACCTTCCAATGGTCCAAAACGGTGCCCATTTGAGAGTAGGAGGGAAAGAAGGCCAACATTCCCTGGGGCGTGCTCTTCGCCGTGAGCAAAACCGACTCGCCAACCGAAAGTTTGTAGGCGAAACTGTTCCTTAAGAGTATGCCTAATGAAACGCGGTTTAAACAATTAAAGTACAGCGGAGGATGAAATATTATGGGAGGGGAAGTGCCTGTTCTGAAAAGTGCCGGCCAACTCCACGCCGGTGGGCCCCCTATTCAAAGCGGCAACGATCAGCTGATCCGAACGAGCGCAGTGCGGAGATTCCAAGGTGAAGCCGAACGCACTGAAAAGACGCTAATGGAAAGCAATGGACAGAAAAGACGAACATTCCCATGCACTGTTTGAACATTGGCAACGGGGCCAAAGTGCCGGAGGCGAGAACGATGGACCGAGTGCCACGTTTCTATTCATATCATAATTAAGGAAAACAGCAGAGCCACCAGTACCTGCAGGTATTTCATTGCTACGCCAGCGTTGAAACACCTCAAATTGGTTTTGATTTTGCGGTTGTCCCCCCCCCGCCCCATTTCGTCGTACCAATAATTGAGTTTCACTTCCGTTACGGGTTTTGCGCTTTCAATTCCATTTTCCCCAACTTCCATCAGTTCTTTGTGCTGTTCTCGCGGGTCCAAAATGTTTTCCTTTTGCTCAACAAAAAGTTGAAAATGACGAGAGGCATCTGCAAAAATAAACAAAAATGTGTACAATAATTTAACAATTTCCATTAAAAAATGCATTAATTCATTTCAATAATTGAAGTCAGTGCCTTCATCGCTCTCCTCAAAAACTACAGAAACCAAAGAAGCGAATTCACCAAGTGCAGAGCCTTTGACGGGCCAAACGCCAAAGTTTCTTTCGGCTAAATTTATTCAATATTAATTAATTCTTTTGGTCACTTCTGAAGTGTCACCATGTCCGGCGAGAAAAAGACCAATTTTATCGATCAAAGCGCAAATTCTATCCCGATGAACACGCATTATCTGTGACTTCTTCATCAGTTCAACCATTTTTTCACCTGAGAAAACATAAATTTCCATTGCAATTTCAAATCCGAAAAAACCCGAATAGACTCGGCCCGGCACTCTGTCGATGACGGCGCCTCCGCCCGCCGCCACCAAAGCATCGATTTGCTCCTCGAAGTTGTGGAGAAGCGCTTAATCGACGGAAGGCATTAAAAGAAGGGAAAGTGCCGACTCTTTCGATCACTTAGCAAATGGGCCACGTCATTCTTCTTCAATTGCTGCTGTTCCTCCTCATCGTCGTCCTTTTGGCCTTTGCCTTTCTCCTTTTTGGTCAATTCGGCGAATGAAATGCCATTTCTTTCCTAAAATAAACAACGGAATGGCCAAACTATCAACACTTTTGGTGACCATTTCGTCACGCAAATTTTCCTCCTCGTCCACAACCATTTCCAAAACATGTTTGGCCTCCCGAATTGCAACACTTAATGATTTGGTGGAGAAATCAACAGACATCGACTCTTCTGCAATTGATTCCTAACAAATAATAAATTTTATAGAATTTGGGGTTTGTTCTGCCGCTTTCACCATATTATGCGCTTCATCAAAAATCAAAATGTTGCCTTTTACCTAAAAATGGAAACGAAAGAAAATATAAAAAAAGAAAAAAAATGGAATTTACTTTAATCGAATGGATTTTGCGAATTTTTGGGTCAAGAAGATAATTGTAGGGCAGCAGGATAAGGTCAGCCGAGTCGTACATTTGACGAGCCCGGTAAAAAGGACAGTGGCTAAAAAGAATTGAATTTAATACATTTAAAAAAATGCATTTTAAACCGAAATTTGCGCGCCGCGTTCATCAAATCCTCAATGTCCATTGCGTTTCCGTCCGTTTCTGCTTTGTACATCGCGTCAATAAGCAGATCATCCGCTGACAAATGAAAAGAGTTCATATGAACAAACTGAAATTAACAAACAGAAAAAACGCACCGTCCAATTGCCAGTGGTAATTGCACTTGCGCGATTTGACCAATGTTCGGCACATGTGCCCTCGAATCTCGGTGTTCTTCTCCTCCATGACCTTTTCGTTGATGCAAAGCTGTTCCCGACCGGCCAAAGTTGCCAACTTTACAACACTGAAATGGTAATTGCTGTGAATTGAGTAATTTGGTGATTGAATTCATACGCTTTGTATTTGGTTTTGTTCAATTCTCGGACCACTTGTTGTAATTGGCTGTGTGTTCGAGAGGCGTAATAGATTTTCGGGTAAATTTGTGCAGATGGATCTGCAATTTGTGGAATTCCCATCACTTTTATGTGTCAATGTATTCCCTATGGTCCACCCGATTGTTGGCCCATCGTTTTTGGGTCGACAATTCCTTTTGCGGAATGCATTTTAGGGACCAGGCGTTCCTTCTCACGCTGAACCCACGCGAGTGCGGCACAAAGAAGCGACAGAGTTTTTCCCGTGCCGGTCGGCGATTCAAGCGCAGCATTCGAACCCTAAAAGGCAAAAAAAGGGGGAAATTATAAGCATAATCTGAAAAAGCGATGTCAAACCATGTTTAGGGTTTTGATCACACTGTCCATGAAGGAACGTTGGCAATCGTAAGGGACATAAGGAAATTGAACTTTCACGCCATCAATGACTAGTTCATTAGCATCCATCAGACAGATGGTTATGAAAAATAGGTTTAAATCACTTTGGGAAACTTTTCAAAACTCACTGTTTAGAAAATTAAATTTCTAAAATACGCAAAATTTTAATTGCCAAAAATAAATTTAATGCCAAAATATTCTTTTGATTTTTTTTGTTGTTAAAGTCGTTTCCTAATTAAGCAAAGTTTTAATTTATGAGATTATAATGAGAAGAGTCTTTGACGAGCCAAATGCTTTTTTGCCGGAATTAAAACGAAAAAGACAAAAAGAAGATGACGAACATTCCCAAGCCTCAAGCTCAAGGCACTCATTACCCGCCGGGAGTAAGGCAATTGCGCCCGAACAAAGGTAAATTTTTACATTATTTAATTTGGTTTAGATTTAGTGAACCCAAAAAAATGAAAAATATTAAGAATATAATTTAAAAATGGTTCCAATTAAGAATAAAGCGATATTCACAGTCCGTTGACGCGTACACTCGGCACAAAATGATGATCAACAATTACGTGGCTTATTACAAAGGGTCGACAAAAAAGTTGGAGAGAGACACTTCGAATGACAAAAACGACTTTGATATTATTCGGGTTCGCTATTCACTCCTTTTTTTTAATTACGCTATAAATTCCAGGAAAACCATCGCTTCCTTTGGTCTGACAAAGAAATGGTTGAGGCCGAACAGAATTGGGAGGCGCGGCTGGCGAAGCGATACTACGACAAACTGTTCAAGGAGTACTGCGTTGTTGACCTGAGTCGTTACGCGAAGAATTTGTACGCAATGCGATGGCGCGTGGAGCGCGAAGTCTTTTCGGGCAAAGGACAGTTCGAATGTGGCAGCAAACACTGCACAGAACGCCAGGGATTGGCGAGTTGGGAGGTGGGCAGACGAACAATTTTTTTTTTACCAAAATTTGCCATTGGCACTAGCGAATTCCAAAGACTTATTTTTTAATCATTTGACCCAAGAATCAAGGGCGTAGCCAGACCCTTGGCTTCGGGGAGGGGGGCTACCGTCCCCGGCCTTTTTTTGCTCTTAGGCCCCATATGGCCAGTGGCTAGGATCTTCCAGAAACTTTTGAAGGGTAGGGTGAGGCCAAGAGGCCACCAGAAAAATTGTGGAATTTTTACCCGTTTTTTAAATTTGATATTCTTTTTCGGAAATTTTCCATTTTTAGGTTTCGGGAATTGTATTGGAATTTCAATTCCTTTAGGTCAATTTTACATACACTGAACACGGTGTGAAGAAAAATGCGCTGGTCAAAGTTCGCTTGTGTCTCGACTGTTCGACAAAACTGAATTTCCACTCTCAGAAAAGGCTAGTGAAGAAGAAAATGAAGGTGGAAGTGAAGAGGGAATTAGACGACAGTCAAAAGGAAGAAAAACAAAAGAAAAAGGAGGAGAAAAGGAGGAAAAGGGAGAGGAGGAGGAAGGAAAAGGAGAGGGAAGAGGAGGAAGGGAGCAGCAGCAGCAGTGAAAAGGAAGAGGAGGACAAAGGGGAGACAGAAGAGCAGAAAGTGTCGGAGGAAGAGAAGCGACGCATCGACACGACGGCGAAACGGGTGAGGATGGCAACATTTATTACACACAAGGGCATATGGCACTTCAGCAATCGCCAAGTGAGCAGAGAATGTTTATGCTGAAATGTGTTTAAGAAAGTGAACCTTTTCAAGTGATTGGAAATACGTGAAAGAGCAAAAATCGAATTATGGGTACATTTTTGAATTTTATAGTCAATTTTCTTAACAAATTGCACTCAAATTTTCAAAATTTTTTTGATTGATGACATGAGATGGAAACGCTATTTTGTCAAGGGAGATTGTTTCAGCCCATTTTTCGATTTGATTTATGGGTTGTTAGTATTTTAATGGCTTTCTTCATCAGAAGCACTTAAAACTCCAAAAATCATTCATTGGCACTTTCTGTTTATACATTTCGATGTTTTAGGAACAAGCATCCGAAATTTGGTCAAAGAAAACGGCAGTTTTGGAGGCAGAAAAAACAGCCACTGATGAATTTGACGAATTCATTGACGATTTACTTCTTTGATTTTTAAGTTTGCGATACGTATTATAAATTTTCTTGTTCAATTGGATTTGTTGTTGCTTATGCGCTTCCTTCGTCTTCTGCTGAAGTTCAACTCCGAAGGCGACACTAAATTTGGGCATTTTGGAATGTTTTTTTTCCATAATCATTCGAATTGTTTGCCTGGCGCCGAATGCGAATGGATTTCAATCATTGGCTCCGACAGAAGGGGGACCGAAGCCGATTTGACCTCAATTTGCCATCTTTCATTTGTTAATTCCCCCCCCCCCCAAATTCACTGACTTCGCTTCCTTTTCCGATCAAAAGGCCCGAGGTACTGACCGAATTGAGCAGCTGAGGACGCGAATCGACCAATGAAAAAAGGACACACAGAAAAAAAAACAATGTGAAAACGCAGCAAAAGTAATTTTGGCACATTTTGACGATGAAAAGCGAAAAGGTGGAAAATGAAAAATAAGGAAAGAGAAAGGCCAACGAAAGAGTGAAACGGAGCGGCGGGTGTTTATTTCGTTGGCCAATTCGGCGGGAAGCAAATTCAGATCGATCTCTCCGCAACCTCCGCCCGTTTGACGATACTATTCACAAAACATAAATCTAATCAATCACCCACCACAGATGGAAAATTAATGACATTACCCCCCCCCCCCCATAATTAATGATCGAACAAAATGACTTTATTTGTCCCTAAACTGTGCACAATATGAATTGCTGTTTTCGTTTGGTGTTTGGTCGTTTCTCCTCCCTTCGGTCGCTTTCTCTCCCACTTTTATTCACTCCGTCCGTTCTCGACTTTGTCCTCGAGAGCCCTCCGCCGCTCCGCCCGCGGCGCTTCCCTTCACTCGGCTGACTTTCTTCTCTTTGTTTCGCTTCGGTGGTGGCGACCCCACGCCCACCGGATGACTTTCGTACAACCGACGGTAATTGTCACTGCGAATGTAATTCCAAAAAGACTCAACGCTAAATTTTGAATTTTTCGGTTGTATTTTCTGTCCCTGTGCCATTATTCGTTCACCCGCTTTGCCAATCGCCGCCTTGGGCACCGCGAGTGAGCGCATCTTTCAATGGCACGATCCACCTTAAATTGGAAAAGATAATTGGGCAAATCAAAAAATAATTTAATGTTCCAATGCCCGCAAATACTGACGGGTTGTTTTCCACTCGAAGTGTTTTGGCATTTTCGTCGTTCGGGTCAATCAGATCAAGTTGGCCCAGTTCGGGCGGAATCACTTGAAGCCGATTTCCCTATAAAAATCTGCCCAGTTCGGATAAAATGATCTCGGCTACTCCACCCCCATTTTTGCCTGAATATGCAGCTCTTTCAGCTTTTGCAATGTGCCCATTTGTCGTGGCAAATCAATGAGATCATTTTCACGCAGTACCAACACTTGGAGATTGGTCTGAAGAAGGAAGGGATAAATTTTTCAGAGGGATGATCAGTTGAAACTTTTTACCAAATGGCCAATATCCTCCGGGAACGACTCAAAGTCATTGTCCCCTGAAATCGGATTTTTTTATCGTTCATTAGAGATTACGCCAGTCCAACCCAAATAAAGTGCCCGAAGCGTTGGCATGAAGAAAAAATTTCCAGGAAGACTTTGCTCGCGTAAATTGTTGTACGTTAAGTCGAGCAATTCCAATTTTGCGAAGGAGCCGAAGCCGCGGGGGAGTTTGTAAAGACGGTTCATCCCAAAATCAGGAAGGCAAATTAATTAATGAGGGGGGGGGGGGAGGGACTGACCCGACATTGAGCAATTTGAGGTTTGGAAGTGCGGAAATTGTCACTGGCAATTCCTTAAAAAGCAGAAAAATGGCCATAAATTGAAAAGGGTAAAGCGAATGGGATAAAAGACGACCTCTATGTGGTTGTTCCACAGGTTGAGCTGCTCGAGATTGACCAGATCAGAACTGAGACAAATTAAAATAATTATACGGAAACCGCCGGAGGCAAAACTCACATATTTGCAGGGATCGAAGTCAATTTGTTGTGGCTGAGAGTCAACCTCGTCACCCGACTGTTCTCAACTGAGTTTACAAAATCATTTTTTAATGACCGTTTTCGGATCTCACAATTCAAACGGAGCTGTCCGAAGTTGTGAATGCCTCGGTCCACACAGTCAATTTCCGTGTTATCCTCCGCGGGCGCCGACTGCGAATGGGGCGGATGAGCGGACCGATCGTTTTTCGGCATTCTGTCGTTTGTCGAAATGTCCTTGCGATTTGGCTGTAATGGCCACAAGCAAATGGCCAAAGGCAATTGTTGTTTATGATGGGAAGGGATGAGCAGAAAATCGATGAAATGAATAAGCGAAAAGCATCGATCCTTCCACTTTCTCTAAGGAAATGCGACAGCAGCAGAAAAGGGAACCTTAAAACTGCAGAAAAAACAAAGGAAAAAACATGCAAAAAAAGGAATCCCTTTCGATCGTTTATTTTTGACATTTAGAAAAAAATATTTACAAACAAAATTACAATAAAATTAAGATAAAATGGAACGGTAGTTTTTAGATTTAAAGTAATGCATTTGTAAAAAACATTTTCAATTTTTTCAACGTGTAGGATTTTGGTGGTTGAAATTCTTCAATTTTGTTTCCAATGCGCTTATGTAAGTCTCCAAAGCAGTCACTGCCGATTCCATCCGACGACTTGCTTCGTCTGAAGGACAATGAAAATACGGGCAAAACCCAACAAATGAGCAAATTAACCGATTTCATCAATTTGTTCGAGAAACGGACGCAATTCTTCGTATTTAAGCTGGAGTTGAGCCAGTCGTTCAGAAATGACACTGGTCACCTGTCCCATGTCTTAAATCGCTAATTATCATCGTCAATTATTGTTCTGTTCGGAATTGGTTTCGCCTGAATATCGTTGCGCAGTCGCTTCGTTCATTTCCTCCAACAATTTGTAGTCATCGATTGTGCCCTGAATTTGTCCTTGTACGTAAGAATAGAGCCGATCAGAAGCAATTTGCGCAAGACGTTTCACTTCGTCGGTGGAGGCATCGGCCGTTGTCGGATTTGTGGTCGGAGAAAGAGGGCACTCACTGCCCGTGGAGGTACGCTCATTGATTTCCATTCTATGCAAAATGAAATTTAATTTGTTTAAAGTTCTTTTAAAATGCCAGATACAGTCTTAGTGTTGCCACTTAAACATTCGAGTGTGCCAAGTCAGACGATCAAAATGACAAGAGATAAATTTCAGTACACGTGATTGAAAGAACAATCGAATGCCAATATCCAATAAATATAAAAGCAAAAGCATAATATATTTGCCGAATAATCAAAACACAAAAAGTACGTATGAACTCAAAACAAAACAACAAAAGGCTGATGAAAGATGAAGTACACGTCAAAACCCTGTTTTGGAACAAAAACATTGAGAGATCTGAGAATGTTTGACCGTAAGCGTATTTAACAACAAAATGATAAAGATCAATTAATTATGTTTCATTCATCCGCCAGCAAACTGCGCACCAAATCATTGATGAACTGAGTGCAAATGTGAAGCGCAACGCGAAATGCAACGAGGCGTTCCTCAGGCGACAATTTCATTTTGTCACCATTTGCCACTCCGATGACATCAGAAAGAGCATTTTTAAGAAGGGCTGACTCGCGAGTACTGTAATAAAAAACGGAAGATTTATAAAAGAATTAATGTGGCGAATTGAAGCATACGAAAGCGGGAGAGACTGCGGCTGAGTGAGACACTCGGAGACCCAATCGTCAATGGGCAGCACCAAACGGCGGTACACTCTGCGAAAGATCAAAGTCAGCTTCCGTCTGTCGGCACCATTTTTCAACAGAACGGAAAGGCCCTCTGGCGAGCCATTGGACGCAATTCGGACAATTGCCTTCTTGGCATAGAAAGCGTAGCAAAGGCCCGCGATGGTCAAACGTTTGTCCAAAATGTCGGTGCTCAAGTCCAAAGAAAACAGCGAAACCATATGAGAACTGAACGTACAAAAAGACAATAGAGAAATTAAATCGAAAAAGCCTAAAAAATGACCCAGTGAATTGGTGATCGCCATCATCATATTCGTAAATTCCTGGTCCAAGCCGAATCAAGCAGCCGACTGATCTCGGTTCTATCAATCTTATTTTCGAAAATTTATTTATAATAATATAATATATATAAATACCCCCGAATTTTCAAGTCTTGATTGGCAGTTCCAATTGCCAGGCTAACAAAGGCAGCGCCAAGAACATGTGAAAGTGTGAACGAATCGGTTGGCACTTCCAAAATTGTACGTTTCGCATTGAAAACTCTTTCAACGAGAAGCCCCATTTCAGATTCCTCCAGATTGGCCAAAGTGCCATTTAAAGTCCGCGTAAGAGAATTTTGATTATTTTGTTGAGGTGGTGGGGCTGAAGTGTTGTTATTCATCTGCTGATTGCAATTCACTGCTGGAGACTCTGATGAGAAACTAATGAAAGAGCTGCTTGAAGAAGGCACGACCTAAAGGAGAGAAACCAAAAATTAATCAATCAATCGGTGACCATAAATAAAACAAGCATATGATTATTTCGTTAATACAAAATGCCAAAAATAAAAATAGGATTTCCTGTTAGAATAATTTTCAAAACAATTTCGACATGTGATTAAAAAAAATCCCAAGAAACTTGGCCATGGCTAGTTGCATCTTGCGTCATATAAAAAACTATTTTTTGTTTTCTTTTTTTAAAAGAAAATTTATTAATTTAATTTAAAAAAATAGTTCTTTCTAAAGATAAGAAATAAATTTTTAGCAAATGCAGAAGTGTCAGAAGAATAATAATAATCCGTCGTGTCAATCCAACTGTTGTTGGGTACTATAATAAAGCACATTCACACATTTATAAAAGGGATGAACAATCGATTATTCAGCTCAGTCAGTCATCGTCATCTTAAACATCTAACTAAAACTAATGTCAAAGGCATTTGAATCCATCGCCACAAAAAGGAATTTTCGAAGCACAAAAACACCCCAAAGACCGACGAACGGTGGAGAGAAGAGATGGGAGAACAAAAGGAGAAGAAACATTTGGACGAAGTCTGTGCCCACCTTTTGCTTCTCTCCGTTTGCGGCGTTCATTTTCAGTGCGTTTTCCTCCGTCCGCCGTTCTTCGGAAGATGACCCCCCCGGCGCACTGCTGCGATCGTCAAAATCAAGCAAAAGCACCGGACTGTTGTTCTCCTTGTCCTCACTGCAATTCGGTGGTCTTTTGCATTCGTTTTCCGTTCCTTTGCATGGCGTTTCCTTTCTCTGCATTTGTTCGTCGTCCCTTTGCTCCTCCATTTTTGCTTCTTTGTCATTATTTGTTGTTTCTATCCCCGCCAATGCCTTCAATTCCATCGCCGCCTTTTCCCTTTTGCTGCGTTCTTCTTCCTCTTCGGATTGTTCATTATCTGTGACAACATTTAGCAAATTGCGTGAAGTCGAGTTTTTCCGAGTGCCTGGCAATGAACGCGCCGAATGAATCACTTTTTTGCCCTCATTAGTGGAGGTCAGCCAACATTCTTGCGAGGTCACGATGTTGCTGTTCTTTTCTCTTAATTAACAAAAACTATTTTTAAAATAAATCTGAAAACTTACGCATAGGCCAACAGATGAAATGCCAATTGTTCAGCTGCTTTCAGTGTCTGTGCAATGGCATATGTCCGATCACTACTGATGTAATCGATGTGCTCAATTTCCAGGGTTTCTGTCACGTGATCACTTCGTCCAACCCATTCGCGTGGAAAATACAAACTTAAAGAATCAGCAAAATATTATGGTAAATGCGCAAATGAGTTGAGCTTTTTCCGCTCACATCGGTTTGACCATTCGGACGCAATCGATACGGAATTTGTTGAGGGTGGGGCGAATGAGCAGACGAGGCAATCGCAAATTGTTGCCAGCCCTTATGAGCAAGTCGTCGAGTGTCACTTTTGAAAAATTGAAGTCGAAGAACAAAAAGCCAAATTCATTAGCCTGAAAACTCTAAAACATTCTTATTTGATCGAAGTTTGCAGAAGGAGAGTGAGGAGGGATAATAATAAAAAATTTAAACATTACAAATTTAAATTTCGAGAAAACAAGGAATAAAACAAAAAATTTTTGTACCTTTTTCAGTGTGTCGGCGATATAATCAAAGGCGGGTAAATAAGAGTCCATGTACCAGCGACAAATTTGATCAAATTTTCGGCCAACTTCAGCAACGCACTGCTCGACAAAATTGACAAAGTCAGTCTCGCGTTTTTCCGCCCATTCGAAGTCCATTTTGTTCTGCAAGTCATCCAAAAAGGCAAGCAATTGCGTTCTGCCAATTAATGCCTTCCATTTTCAACATTTTGTTTGGTTTTCTTACTTTTCCGGCATTGGATATTGCAATGGAATCTCCCAATACCACGAGTCCACAACTTCGATTATGTACTCGTAGAGCTTGCGGAAATCGCGGCTCAATGAGTTTCGTCCTCTGCGTTTGTCACGTTCATCGCCCAGCTGTTGTATCAACTGATGCCCAAAATTCGCATAAACTTGCCCAGCTGACGTTAATTTGACGGAATAACCCTCAAGACGAGCCAATTTCTCAAGCGTATATTCAATGTCACTTACAATTAAATAGAGAACAACTTAGAATTTAACCGATTCGTTTTGACTTACGGGCTGTCGTTTGAAAATCGGTTGTTCTCCAAGTCGGCACTTCCAAATCCGACGGTGGCATCGCAACAATTGGCTCCTTCTTGGTCGGAAATTCTTAAATTCCCATAATAAAAAACAATGGAAGAAATGCAAATGCTAAACTCACAATTCAATATGACTGTTATCAAAGAAACAAGTTGAACGTAGCATATGAATGGCAAGCGCTTCTGTGATGCCAAACCCATCAGAACATAAACCAATTTTTGGGGCCATCAGCAAAAAACAAATGTTAACAAGACAACCTTCTCTTAAGACTTCACTCTTAAGGCTCAAATAATTTAAATTTTGCGAGAAATTCCAAAAATAAAATTGAATTATATCTAATACAAAAAGTCCAAGTCAAATTATACAAAGTCAAGAGGAATTTTTATAATAAAACCAAAATTATTCAATTAAAATTATAGACAGGAAGATAAATTTCCTCCATTCACTGCGCTGGAATTTTCGGAAGACCAAATTCATCAACGGCAACTCCCTGATCAGTGACAGTCTGAAAATTGAAGAGAAAAAAGCAAATGAAAATAAATAAATAAAGATAGTCACAGAAGCGCTGGCCGGGTCACGAGTCGGCACGCTGGGGGCACTGATTGCTTCGTCAAGATAACTTGTGTCCGCATCGAATTGCAGGTCGTCGCCCAATGCCTCAAGCTCAGCCTCAAGTTCAGCTTCATCGATCTTCAATATAAAAACTTTAGAATTATCCCTACTTTGCAAGGAGTACAACCGACGTTTACCCCCGTCCGTATTGAATGTGTGTGTTTAAGAGGGAAAGAGACCAAAATTTTGTCAATTTTTCCGATGCCTGTTGAAACTGTCAAGTATTCCTGCCAAGCCCCTCCTCACATGTCTTTTGTTATTTTTTGTTTTATAATTTATAAAAAATTAAAGCCAAGAAAAATCTTTTAGAAATATTTTTCTCCATTTATAAATTTAAAAAAAACTCACGTCGGGAGTGTCATATTGGCGAGAAAGTGCATCCTGAATCTCAGAATTCATCTCGAGCATTTCTTCCATTTCATCCTGAAGAGTATCGATCTTGTCAATGTCCAGCTTTTTGTATTCCTGTTTCATCGATTTGAGACCCTCTTTCATTGCGGCGACGGTCACCTAAAAACCGGTGAAATAAAAAAAGAATAAAAATACTAAATGTTGCATTGAAAAGGTACCGATGTTTTCCCCTTTTTTTAATAGGTAGTCCTAGTTTTCAAAACGGAGTTTTGAAATTGCATCTAGGTAACTTACTTGGTTGTCTTTCATGCCCTGAATTGCGAAATTGCTCTGCTCCATATTAAACGATTGCGCGGCGAGTTGGTCGCGTTGATTCTCAAAGATCCTTTTCTGCTTCATAATTCTAAAATGAAAATGACTCTCATAAACTTTTGCTCAGATTTTACCTGAATGCCTTTTGCGTGACCATATTCTTTGCTGGTCCATCTCTCATCTTTTTGAGTTGAACACGCAATTTCACCAATTCACCGTCCAATTTCTCTATTTTCTTTTCGACAGATTCGCCACGAGCATCAATAGTTGTAATCGCATCAGCGAGATTGGGTGGCGGAGCTTTTGGTTTTGAAGATCCAAAAATCCGCTGCATTATTAGCACAAATTTAATTCGTCTCCCTGAAATATGAATTCTAAGTGCTTATTTCTGTGGGTTCATTTTCAATTTCAAAAAAACCAGCAAAATAGGGATCCAGCAGGGATAAATCCCGCAATCTGCGGACTGGAATCCCGCAAAATCCCTTGCGGGATCCAATCCCGCACCGGGCTCAATTTCAACTAGAAATAATCTATGCACATAAAAAGTTTGTTTTTTTATTAGCGTTAGTGTCTTACTTCATTCAATTCTACTACAAGTCAACAAAATGACAAAAAACTAAATTAAAAATTTTTTTTTTTAAATATCGAAGGTCGGTTCTTGCGATGCACCCCAAAAGGTCGCTTGTCGAAGAGTCGCCGGGATTTTTTGGACCATAACTTTTTATTAATTGATACTTTTTTGATAATTAAACTATTTCCAAATAACCCATAATATATGAAAAACAAATTACAGATATTCGAAAAACTGCTATGGAAATGGCATCAGAATCAGCAGTTACAACGACGACCTCAGCAAATTTATTGCTTGATCAGCAGCACTTAAAAAACAGCACAAAACGTGAGACCATTGCCAATGCAAGTGCCGACTCAGTCAGCGAAGACTCGGAAGAACAAGTGGGGAGAGCAGACTCAACAGTGCCAAGCAACGACGAAGAGGAGGAAATGCGAGGGTACAATTTAATACCACCCGAAGCACGGCCAAGCTCAACATTGGAGAAAGTGGAATTTGAGCGGGTAATTCTCAAATCATTTAAATGCAATGCTTAATAACTGAGCCTGGTATAGGGGTCGCACAACCGAGTGAAACTTTACGTGCTTTGCGACCAAAGGTCGTGGGATGACCGAGGGACTGGACACGTCGCGTGTTTGCAATCGTTGGAAAACAACAACACTTGGTGCATAATTGTCCGTTTGGAAACAAATGGTATGCTTTTTATAGACAATTCGGAAAAAACGTAATATTGCATTTGAGTTTATTTAGAAAAGAATGTGTTGGAGTCAAAAATACAACTGGACACAGTGTACCAAAAGCAGCAAGGCACTTTGATTGTGTGGTCGGAGTCGGACACTTGCGACTTGGCACTCAGCTTCCAAGAAAAGGCCGGCTGCACTGAGCTGTGGGAGAAAATATGCAGAATACAGGGCAAAGACCCCGAGACCGACGCTGAGGTGGGTAATGAATGCTTAATGCCAATTTGGGTATTTCTGATTTTTTAGGAAGAGAATGAGAGCGAGGAGAATGAGCCGAGCGACAGCAGGTAAATTCGAGAATTTGGCAGGTTATCAGTTTGAGGTCTTACAATTAGCACTTCGGGCATTTCAAATGCGTGCTCTACGTCAAGCGTCAGCATACCGCCGTGCACCTTGCAAAACTTGGGCGATTTGGAGCAGGCCTTGTCGAACAACATGTTCGCGAACAGTTTGCGCGAGAAGATGGCCACCGCAATTCTGCAGAATGGGCAAGCGAAATGAATGAATTACAATTTTTTTAAATTTGGTTGTTCAACAGTTACATTAACAAACTTTGCGAATTGTTCGAACTCTGTGAAGATTTGGAGAACACAAAAATGCTCAACCAATTGGCTTCCATCGCTAAGAATTTGTTTCTTCTGAATAACAATTCCATTTTGAATGAACTTATTGAAGACAAATATTTCAAGTGGGTGGCCTTTCATTTCTAAACTCTTTGCTTTCGTCGTCACATTTATTCAATTTCAGGGGCATTGTCGGAATGCTCGAATATGACGCATCATTCGATGAGCCAAAAAAACATCGTGAATTCCTTTGGGAACGTTCGAAGTTCAGAGAAGTTCTGCCCATCAGTTCTGAAGAACTAAAAGCCAAAATCCATCAAACTTTTCGACTCCAATACGTCCAGGTGGATTCTTTCTTCTCATATTTGATAAGATTTCTTAATTTTCCCATTTTAATTAGGATGTTTGTTTGCCGGCCCCTTCAATTTTTGAGGAGAATCTTCTGACGGTGTTAAACAGCCATTTGTTTTTCATTAGAGCCGAAATTGTCAACTCACTTTTGGTCAGTGAATTGTTTATTTGGGATGCCTTCTAAATTTCTGAATTGCAAAGCACATTTTTAAGAATGACAAGGATTTGCTGCAGCAACTTTTTGAGGAATTGCGCAACTCGTCAATTAACCCCGAAAGGCAGAGAGACCTCACTAACTTTCTGAAGGAGTTTTGTTCCTTTGCCCATTCGCTTCAGCCGAGTGGGCCGCAGGGGAAGGACCAATTCTTTAAAGTGCGATAAATAAATCTTCAAAAATTTGAATTCTTTGTTTAGACACTAATCGATAACAATGTTCTCGGAACGATCGACCCGTGCATTAGCAGCCCGTTGCCCTCCACTCGGACAGCCACTGTCGAATTGCTGACCATCGTCGTCGACTTCAACCCGCAATTGTTCCGTGATTTTCTCATGAAACAGTCGCGACAGGAGGGGAGAAATGTAACAGTGCTTTTGAATTGTGGGTTAATGCTTATGCTTTTCCATTTTCCCAAAGGATTCTCTGCTCATCAACAAACTCGTCAAACACATGCTCAGTGACCGCGATGCCGAGTTCACTGCTGGCAGCCAAATGTCCCAAGTTCTGCGCGTTCTGTTGGACCCCGAGGGCGTTCTGGCGGTTTGTAATGAATTTGGAGCGCAAAATTAATCCATTCAAATTAGAAAGAGAAAGGCGAATTTCTTCAAATGTTTTACAAACGCGCAATTCAAACGATTTATGCGCCGATTGTTGACAATGTGAAGGACGGGCGACTGATTTGCGGTGATTTTCTTTTATTTGAATGGAAATCCAATGGAATTTAATTCATTTTCAATTTTCAGACACTTATTATATAGCGAATCGGACCAGTCAAATCATCGATTTGCTTTGCTTTTTTGTGGAACATCATGGCTTCAATATGCGAACTTGTACCATCCAGAAGAATTTGCTCCATTCTGTGCTTATGAATTTGCAAAGCAAGCATCACTTCTTGGCATTATGTATTTTATTTTTTTGCTTGGGTCAAGTTTCTTGAAAAACATTGGCGTTTCTCTTTGAGGTGCGTTGCGATTGATAAGACGGATCATCGGTTTGAAGGACGACACGTACATTCGACACATTTGTGACAAGGGCACTTTGGACCAAATTGTGCAGTGTTTCGTCGCCAATGGGCAGCGTTACAATTTACTCAATTCGTCTCTCATTGAACTTTTCGAATTTATAAAAAGGGTCATCGGCATATTGTTGATTTTTTAATTGTTTAAATAATTCCTTTTAAGGAACGGATTTATCCGCTCATTGAGTACCTAATCAACAACCATTGGGAGAACACATTCAGCAAAGTGGACTATGTGCAAACTTTTGTCAAAATGCACGACATTTGGGAGGCTCATTTGGCCAACAAATCTGACGAGGGCGAAAAAGTGAAAGAAAATGGCCAGACGACGCCATTGGCCATGACTCCGCCGAATGCCCAATGGCGCAAAGAGAGAGAACATGACGACGAGGAATTGTTCTTCAGCAAGGACGATGATGACGAAATGGTGTGTCGAGTTGGCCCTGGCATTTCATTTTTTACTCTGTTTAGCCGACCGCTCAGTGTCGAAAGTCGGGCGTCGACCCCCTCTTCCCGTCTCTTCTCAGAAAGCGGAAAGGTCATCTCTGAATTGCACTCTTCCCCTCGTACTTTTACATTGTGTTTCAGCTAATGATGAGGACGGAATTGCCAGTGTTTTCGGTGGGAATATCACTCCGCCAGCGGGCGGCGCAGTGTCCGTCAGCAGGATATCCAAAATAGTGATTCGAATGAGCAGCAAAGAGCCATCGTCCGCCGCTGTCCCATTGGTAAACGGCGATGGGGGCAGTCCAAGCGCAGCACATACAAATGACCAAAATGTTTGGCCTCCATAATTTTGGCATTTTGTTGTGACTTCTTTCTTCAGCTTCCTTCCACGTCCGTCGGCCGACCGTCCGAAAATGCTTCTGCTGTGGCGGATGGACCATTGGTGAAACGACCATTGGTGGACTACGACGACAGGTCAAATAATTAATTACACAGAGGAAACAGAATTTTATAATTATTATTTTTTTAATTTAGCGATGACGAAGAAGAAGAATCTGAAAATGGGCCCAGCAGAGAGGACAATGCGAAGGGTTCGCCGGAAAAGGAGCAGAGGAGAGGAGAAGCGGAGAATGGGCCGAGCAATCGGACGGGTGACTGAAGGCGGACGGACGACCGACTGTTTATTTCCATCCTTTCGGTCTCTCCTTTCTTTCACCCATTTTCTTGTGATTTCGTTCGAATGATCGTATCTTGGAGATGTCGAGAACTCCTTTTTGTCCACCTCTTCCCAATTTAACTATCGAAGTGCCTGAACATGCATTTTCCATTTATTTGTGGTCGTGTCCGGTTGAAAGGAATCTCGGATTTTGGCATTGTCAAAACATTTTCTTTTCTTTTTTTGCGATCTCCGTACAAACGAAAAATTTAATATTGTTTCTTTATTCTTTGTGATTTTATTCTGTAATTAATATGCTTTTGTATGTTATTTACAATTAATACAACTAACAGCGGAAGGTCCAATTACCTATTTAAAAAAGAATTCTTTTGGAACCCAAAAATACTTTGAACAAATTGCATTTTCTGTGTTTTGGTTTTAGTGACACAATAAAATTCTTTTCATTTACAAATCTTCCATTATTTTTGCACTTTACTGGAAAAGGAAATAAATGTCAATTGAAAAATGGAAATTTTACATAAAATTTAAAGTGCATATGAAAGGCAGTTTATGCGAAGAAAGAAAACAGTTTTTATTGCTCGTTTACAAAATTCAAATTAGAAACAATTCAACTAGTTGAAAAATAATATAATAATAATTTGAGGCCTCCTTTCCTAATGTTTGTCCATGACTGACTTTTAACAAAACGATTTTGAAGGGTAACAGTGTGCTTCCACCCCCCCCCCATTTTTTCAAAACTGTCGGATTCGTGATCAGAGACCCCGAAAACCTCAGGAAAGGCCTTTTCGACGACTTTTTAATTTTTTTAAATTTATTTCAAAAAATGGGGGGGAAAGCAAACTATTACCTTGAAAAGCGCTTGGGACTTAACAAAAGGACATGAACGGAGTTCAGCGGTTAATGATTAGTAAAGGTACTGTAGTGATTGGTCAGTCCAATTGCCTTTTTCTACCGTATGCCTCGCCATTTGTTTTCTTACGGTTGCCATGCCAATGCCACTTGTCCGTCCTTCTCCACTTTGCACGATTTGCCGTCTTTGAAGTGCGATTTGTGCGCAAAGTCGTCAAATGCCACTACCTTTTTTGGCGGATGCATGGAAAGTATCGTTTTGATGCCTTTGTTTCAATGTTTTGTTTCGTTTTTTCTTACGGTTTCGAATTTTCCGCCGATTGCTCCCTCCGCCGACTTTTGGATCCGATCGGCCGAGGACAACAAATCTTTGCCGCTCATCGCGGATTTCATGGCCGATTCTGGATTGTTTAGGATAGTGTGCCGCCAAAGAGTGATTTGTCGTCACTTCCCGTGCCAATGGCAATGGATGACTCACCGAGTGCCTTGTCACAGCACGTGTGCCCCGAATCGGTCACGTAGCAGCTGTCCTGGGACCGAACAACAGCAGCAAGTAGCAAATGGAGCAGCAGCACAAAAAGCGGGGAGGGCGGGAGAAAACGGCGGAGCGGAGGGCGTGGCATTGTCCGCATTAATTAATTGGAGGCCCTGACAAAACAATTAACAAAAATTTAATTTAAAAATGGAGGGGCGGGGGACGGATTTGAACAATTGTTTTGCATTGGAAAGGTATGTACATAAATTATTCGCTTTATTTCCCTTTGATGGATGAATGAATGATCGCTTTGTTTGGCTGAGCAAAATGAGTAAAATGGGCACTGCCCGTGGCATGCTAATTAATGCGCGGGATTTGGCGGATGATTCAATTAGCGGTGAAAAGTCCTCGCCAAATGAATGGTGCGTCTTTTGCTTTGCTTTTGCCGATATTCAACAAAAATTAGCTGATGAGAAACACTCGACGGGACAAACGCCTCGCAATGCTTTGCAGAAAAAGCAGAAAATGACGCGGGGAAATCGCTAGCGAAACAATGCGAAGAGCACTTTTTGGGGACACTTTGATCCCCGCAGCCGCGCCTCGCAGGCGGCGCGCAACTGATGCCACGCCTTAGGGGAGGGGGATAATGGCCGAGTCATTAGGCTTAATTAGCCCGAGCAGCGCCGCTACCTTAAGCACTTCGTTCTCCTTGCCCACAATTTCCATGGCCCTCTCCCCGCATAAGCGTCTCTCAGCCGTTTCGCGTCCCCCTCAATTTGTGCCACTTGCGCCCCAATGGCGTCGATGTCTTTGAGAAATGCCTTAAGGCAATTTCAACAGTGTTAATGATGAAACATTCTTGAGATGGTTATCTTTTTTTTTGCCTGGTGTTTTCGGGACAGTGCGCCAACCGACGACGAATCGCGGCCCAATTCCTCGGGCAATGCGTGCATTTTCTCCACAATGCGCGCCAAACAGTCGCGGCAGTCGTAAAAGAATTTGTGAATTCCCTTTTCCATTTCGCTTATTTTGGTTCGCTTTTTTCTGCTTTTTCTCCTCTCCAACCACGCGCTCTTTGAATGACCAATTGAGGGGAAATTTTAGCCGAATTCGAAAGGCATTAATTGCTCCAGGGCATTTCCTTAAGCAAAGGTCAGTCAGTCAGTCAGATCCGGATCTGATCTGTTGTTGGACGGGCGATGAAAAGAAACGATCGATCAGAAAAATGAACGAAAAAGGATTGGAGGAAAAGAAGCAAAAAAATATAAAATATTAAAAAAAGGATGAGGAAAAGCTGCGAAAATGGCAAAATGAGTGATAAAATGATAATCAATCCCATTTATGGATAAAATATTACAATAAATCCTTTTAAGCATTGTCAAATCAGTGGAATCGCATCATTCTTCAGCACAAACCACACTTATGGGCACAGATTTCCCGTTTGATTTGCGTACTGTACGCCGTCGACGAACAAAAGCCGTTTTTGGCCCAAGTGTCGCAACTGAACAGTCAGAGTGAGTGAGTGATTCTGATCAGTGACTAATGATGGCAGAGTGATCAGTGACTAATTAGTCATTCATTAGTAATGAGTCATTAATTGATTAGTCACTGTTCTATGGCACTCACTCACTTTTGATGGTCTTTTACTCTGTCGCATTGTCCTCCTCCCTGCCCCGTTTTCCTCCCATTTTTGTTCTGCTTTTTCTCCTCCCCTTCTTCCACCGTGTCGCAAACTTTGCACGTCCTCTTGCACTGTCGCGCCATAAGGCTACGGTAGAGGCCGTTTTCGCACAAATGGATGATACTGTAGCAAAGGAAAGCCCCGAAAATAGGACAAGAAATGGGCAAAAAACACCCGAAACAATTGGCCGCCAAATCTTTGCAGTCGCTGCCGTTTTGCAGCTGCTGCTGCTTCTTCGGAAATGGCACCCTTTTGGCCGCTCCGTCCAAATTTTCGTACGCCGTAACGCCCCCCGGGGGCACTTTGTCCGGATCAACTAATGAATTCATTTTCAAATTTTTAAATGCTTTTTGATTAATACAGAATTTTACCTGCTCGGAATTGTACGGTAAATCCCTGCTGTTTGTACTGACTGAACGCACTGAAAGAGATTCGTTCATTCATTCTGTGTTCATCTATTTTCAGACCTGACAATGGCCAATTCTGTGGAGCTGAACAGCAAACCCAAAGAGCGAATGTCCGAGCGACAGCAAATCCTAAAAAGGGAAGGCAAAGGCATTCGATTGCCTTTTGAATTTCGCGCCAATTTGCCTTGCGCCCACGCGCAGCAAATCTTGCGTTTTCAACTCCGTCCCGCCGTAAAAACAGCCGTCGGAGCAGGCGCCGAACAGCGACTTGAGCCGAATTTGAACTCTTTTGCCGGGAGGTGCCTGCGGAAGACAAAGTGCATAAACGGATGAAAGAGAGAAGGCCGACTTTGATGTGCCAATGGCAAATGGCGTGCCGTTCGGACAGTCCGCTGGCCAACGTGGCACTGACATTGCCACTCAATTCCTGCAGTTCGCCTTCATGGGCCTAAATGTTGCCCAGCCACCCCTTTGCCTTTTGCCGATGGTTTCTCCTTCACCTGTACGGTCTCTCCGCAGTCCGCCGGTGCGCCATTTTCAGGTGGTCCGCGGCCGGAACAGTCAAAGGCACCGAAGCCGGAGGGGCACAAGCACTTGGAACAGTTGCGCGGATGACTGTCAAGCGGAACGGGCGAGGAGAGGGGTATTTCGGCATTAATTTGGCACTTTTCCCACCGATATCCGCCATTTTGGCACTGGGCCCCGCTTAGTTTGCATTTGTCCGTGCACTTGTAGTAGAGATTCATCTGAAAATTGGTCATTTTGCACATTTGGCCACTCTGCCAAACCTCCAAAACGTCGAGAAAAGAGGGCGACACATTGTTGCCCATTGTGTGTTGGTAGGCGGCCAAAATTGGAAGGCGGGAGGTAATTAATTAATAATTAATGAGGGTAATTAGGGTAATTAGGGAAAGGCGAGTGACAAATGGGCATGACTCATCCATTATGAAAATGTCCGCCTCTTTCACTCACTTCCTTGGCCAACATTGTCACTCGACTCGTGGCCGAGTCCGTGTCCGAATAATGCATTATCTGATCAATTAAATTCGCTTTGAATTCGCTTTTCCCTCTTACACTTCCGTAGTCATATTTTACGCCAAAATTGTCGTTGTTTTCGTTGCTTTGTTTGACGAATTGTCCCGCCATTTGTGGGCTTTAAATGTGAAAAAGTGACCGAGGAATTTTCAGCCAAATTTGCCTTAAGTTGGAATAGACAATGTTCACAAATTGGTCACGGTCGGCACGGGCTTGGCCATGGAAAAAGCCAAGCGTATGGCCAAGCTCATGAGCCGCAATTCCAAACTAAAAGACAATGAAAGTGACCAAAGAAATGAGACAGGTGAATTGATCGCTGATCAGAAATGCGCGTGAGAAAAATAAAATTCAGAGATAAAGCATTGATCAATCCTTTGATCAGCTCAGAATCAGGCACAAGGGCTTGATCACTGCTCTGATCAGCAGCAAATTGTGTTTCGTTTCTTCCACAAAATCACCTGCTCACAGCCACGGCCCAGCGAAATAACCTTTCAAGCGAATTAAAACTTTAAACAATAAATACTTTTTGTGCTCACTTACTTGCTCTCTTTGGTGAAAAACTTTTCCCACTTGACTGAAATTGAAAAGAATTTTAATAATTCCATTTGATAAAATTTAAAAAATTTATAAAAAAATTTTTTGAAATTAATTAGTTTCTCCGCCTGAAGCATCCGCCGCCGGAAAAAATGCGCACGCGCGGAAAACCGCCGCCGTTTTCGACGAAAGTTAGGCAAGTGTGGTCAGTCCAAAAGCGAACAGCTTGTCTCACGGCTTTTCGTGCCGAATTCCCTTTCATTTTGGCACATTAAACATTTTAAAGTATTTCCCCCAATTAAAATTAATTGATTCATTTTTCTTAATTTGTTTCCGTTTTGCATTTTCATCGGTTTACCCACCGATTTTGGCATCGAATACGAATGACACCGGTCGTGCCGGATCCCATTGGTTGTGCGGAAAGTCGTGCCCCGTCTGTGCCTGCCTGCGGCGCCTCCGTCTCCGAGCCGTGCCCTCCTCCACCAGCACAATCTCTTGCGCTTCGTCCTCTTCGCGCTCCTCTTCCATCTCTCTGAGCATTTCGCTCGTTTGATTGGCACTCAGTAAAATGTCACTCTTTGAAATGAAATTCTTTTCGACAATGTTTTTTCCCTCCTTTTTATTTTTCTTTTTCCCTATGCTTTTTCCTTTCTTTTATCCCTTTTCTTTTTCTCCTTTTTATTTTTCTTTTTCCTTTTTTCAATATTTTTTCCCTTTTCCTCCTTTTTTCCCTCTCCCCGTTTGTTTCTTTTTCCTCTTTTTCTTTTTCCCTATGCTTTTCCATTTTCTCCTCTTTCTTTTCCCATATGCTTTTCCCTATTTTCGTTCGTCTCCACCTGAAATAAATAGTCGTCAATTGCCCCATTAAGCTTTGCGATGCTTTCGCGCCCTTTCCCCATTCTCTCCGCTCCGTTCGCTTCCCTTCGCCGTGCCATTGCCTAAGGCCAATTAATTAATTTGCCGATTATTCGCTTCCCAATTTGGACCATCGCTTCGGCAAGCAATGCGCTCGGTCCGAGCTGTTCATTTCGCTCCCAATTGGCCATCAATCGTCGGCGGAGTTCGGCGAGGTCGGCACGCACTTGGCGCATTTGTGCCATTCCCAGCGGACCGTCCACGGCACGGGCAAAGTCATCACGAGCCTAAAAAGGACAACAGACATAAGGGAATGGCAGGGCAAACTTCAAATTTGAATTAGGGACTTGTCTTTTTGAGTCCTTTTCATTCCATGCGAATTCAATGCGAATTCTTTCGGCGATTCTTTGCCCCAATAAAATTTGAAGGTAAAAAGGAAAAAAGGAAACGGCACAGCAGAAAATTTTGGCAAATTTTAATGGCATTTTGGCAATTTCGGCTTCAATGAAATGACAAAATACGATGAATCGCTAATTTAGTGCGGAAGGATTATTGTCCGAATTAGCAGAACGAACAAAGCGCTTTTATTGTCTCATTAAATTGGGCGGATAAAAGGCCCAAAAAGGGAAATGAGAAATGTTTATTTATTTATTTGTTTTAATTATTATTTGTTTTAATTAATTTTCTCCATTTGAGCATTCTCTTGCCAATTTCTTTTCTCCATTCTTTGCCTTTTCATGGCTTTCTTCACTTTCTCACTTTTCACTTCCATTTGTCCAAATTCGGCTTTGTTTTTTGACCTTTGTTCTCCCGCATTTGACGGCTTTTTCGAAGTGAAGCGAACTCTTTGATGTCGCCGCATCTGTCGAAAGAAAGTGCCTTTGAAGAAACCGCCGACCGACGAAAAGGGGGCCAATTCATTCAGCAAATAAACACAAGCAATGGGGGAGAGAGCGACAAATTGCGACGACACTTCCATTTCTGAATTACCGTTTTGTCTGGCCAAAATGTCATCAGAGTTCGGATGTTCCTGCTAAATAATTGTGTTCATGGTTTTACTAATCATCTGCTGAGTGTAAATCGCCTTCTGGCAGCACTTCACCTCATTGTTTGCAAATTTGGTGGTCGTGGAGACAATAGACATTGGATGGAAATAAAGATGGACGGAGAAGAAAAGGAAAAGAGGGAAAGGAAACGGAAGAGGAAATGGGGAAGAGAAAGAGGAGGATAAAGGAAAAAGAAGAAGATAAAAAGGGGAGAGAGAGAAGATGGAATAGAGGGAAGAAAAGTAAGAGGAAAACGAAAAGAGTAAGGGAAAAGGAAGAGGAAAACAGAGGCGGAAGAAGAGAGAAAGGAGTAGCAAGTTGGACAATGCGTTGGACGAGATGAAGACACTCCGCACGGAATGCGCGGCGAATTGTGAAGGAAAGAGGGCGGACGGACACACACTTCTGCTGCTTCTTCCGCCGCTGCTTCATCATCCATTTCCGTTTTATTTTGCCACCAATTCGTCGTGCCACTTACCGTAGGCCGCTATTCGCTCTTTTTCTTTACCGTACTCTCCAACAGTGCCCTTCCCTGTCCTTGTCCTGTTGTAAGTCCCTCCTCTACCGTACCCCTCCCTCCTCCTCCTCTTCCTCTGTACAGTATTCCTCTTTGTTCTTCCCTGTACAGTATCCCTCTTTGTTCTTTTTCCACCGTATCGCTCCCTTTTCCGCCCGTTTTCCTCCATTTTTACTTTTCTTTTGTTTGTCATTCGTTTTATTTCATTTTACTCATTTTTCCGTTGCCATTTTGCCAAAATCTCTTTCAAATTTGCCTATTTTCACAAAACAAATGCGAAAGGTGTGGCCCAATTTTCCGGCCCACCGCCCAATTTTCGCCACCTTTTCGCTGCAAATAATTGCCGCCCCTCCCGCGACAATTTCCCAATTTCGACAAATTTTGCAGAAAGTGCCCAAGTCAAACGGCGTGCCGTCGCTTCGTTCGTCTGCCGCTTTCTCTCCTCCCAAAGTGCCAAAATGAAAATGCCTTTGCTTCGTCCCGTTTCTTTTTGCCTCCGTTTTTTCGCTTTTTCTTTCGCTTTCGCCGTTTTTTTCGCGCAAAATGAAAAAGCCCAAAAGGTCAAAGATTATTTCTTCTGCTTTTGCATTTGATTTGTTCAGTTTTCCTTTCTTTCTCAGGCCAAGTCAACTTTTCTGTGGTCCATCGATTCGCCGTCGCGAAATATTCGCAGTTTTTTGTTCGGTAATTCGAATTTTCTTTTAACTCAACGAATTCAAATACCTAATTTGTTCCCCCTTTTTAGGGACAATTCACGTACCGTACGACAAAGTTTGGCAATACGGTAGCCCATTTAATGGCAAAAAATAAATTAAATGGCCCAATTTTGGGATAAAAAAATGGAAGGCAAAATGAAAACAAAGGAATATGTTGTGTTTGTTCAGGGAAATGGGAAATAATTAGCGAAAATGACCTTCCCCATACATATGCCATATGGGAAATGAAAAAGGAATTTGGGAGGAAAAATAATTTTGGAAAGAGAAAAATGGAAAAATAAATGAAAAAACAAAACAAAAAACGAAATACGAATAAAATAAATTTAAAAATAAAAAAGAAATGATTAAAATATTAAATTTAAGTCTCTCCGCGGGTCAAAGAAGCATTTGGTGCGGCAGAAGTAATTGTATTCGAATTGGAATTGCAAAATGCGGAAATTGGTAAGAAAATTGAGGGGGGGGGGAAGAACAAAATGAACGATCGGAAAGAAAGGGGAAAAGCGAACGAATTCTTTGGCATTTTAGTGCAGCAACTGGCAAAATGCAAACAGATGGAAAGAGACGCAAACATAAAACAATGGTTGCCGACGCAAGTGTACTCCCGACTCAAAGCTTGTCAGTGATTTAGGGACAGTGACCAATGATTGGGTCGTCATTCACTGATCAGTTAGTGATTGGACAATTGATCAGTGATGAGATTATTCATTGATCAGTTAGTGATTGGACAATTGATCAGTGATGAGATTATTCATTGATCAGTTAGTGATTGGACAATTGATCAGTGATGAGGTTATTCATTGATCAGTTAGTGATTGGACAATTTTAGTGATTGCGCCATTCATTAATCAGTCGGCGATTGGATCACTAATGGGTCATTCTTTGGTCAATCAATGATTGGACAATTGATTATTCATTCACTGATCAGTCAGTGATTGGACAATTGATCATTGGTGCTATAACTGATCAGTGATGAATTTGAAAACCCAATGGCTATGACAGTTATAATCAACACTTAAAATATGATCAAATGCTTAAAAATGCAATCAGAAAATAAAAATTAATATTCGCATGTTTTTGTACTGACTTAATAATGGGTCGTTTTAATGTCAGTTGTTTCGCTGATCATTTGATCAAATTTCTTTTCTCATTGTCAGTTATGCACCGTCTCAAACAGAGAATGTTTCGATGGCATTTTCAAAAGAATGGAAACAATCGCCAAAAGGCGCGACAGAATGTTCGCCGAATGTTTCCAAGTGACAAATTTTGATTAAATTATTTTAATCATTTAAAATCAGTCTTTTGAGGTGATTGGGAGCGACGGAAGCCGATGTGGTTGCTGTTTTTGTTGTTACAAGCGGGCGACGATCAGCAGTGGGCGATGGAGGACAGCGAACGGCGCGTGCCAATGCTCGATTTGTACCTGGCACAATTGGCGGCACATGGCCAAGGCAAACGGATCCTTTCGGTAGGCAAAAGGGGCGGGGCAAAAGCATTTAAAATGAAAACAAAAATAGGCATTTCTAATTAGCCAATAATTGGCGATAATGGCAAGCAATTTGTTATTTTTTGTTCAGGTGGAAAGTGTTGAAGAACAGTGCCATCCGTTGGAATCCGTAAAGGTCAGAAAATCCGAAAAAAAGCATAAATATTTATTAATTGTGGCACTTTTTTCGACTCATTGTCAGACTGACCAATTATTGTTCGCCATTAATTACACTTTGGCCTATTTGGAGTGGGCAGAAAAGCGGTGGGACGGCAAAAGCCATGGGGAGGGGGAGGAAAAGCCAAAGGGGGACGGATCGGCATTAGCACAGCTGGTGGAACTGTACAAATGTGGAGCAATGGGTGAAGGGATGGAGGAGGTAAAAGGGGGAGAGGAGAGGGGAGAGAAAGAAAATGGAGGGAAGAGATAGAGAGGGGTGACAGAGAGAATGGAGAAGAGAGAGAGAGAGACCAAATGGAGGGGAGTAGGGGAGAAAGAGAAAGAGAGAATGGAGGGTAAAAAAAAGTGGGAGCAGGGCGGGAGATGGTTAATTATAAATGGCTTCGAAGCCTTTGGCATTGCTTAATTCTTTCCGATTTTTGTGCCCTGATCTGCCACCCCTCTTTTTCCGATTGTTTTCGGCGCCCGTCGTTTTGCTCAGCGGGGCTTTTCCTCGTCGCCCGAGGCGGACCAATTGGCGCGGCACGTGGACACTCTTTTGGCGGAAGACATTCTGCTGAGAAGGAACGAACGGATGGCGCGGTGAGAAAGGCATTCATTGTCCCACCACATTCGCACCGTTTTCAGAAGGGCCGACCGTTTGCTCCGTTCTCATCCGTCCGCCGTTTTGTTTTTTGCCATTGGCGCCGGCCATTTGCTCGGCGATCGTTCCATTTTGGTGCCTTTTTGAGCGTAATGTTCCGCCCATAATCAACTGATCGATTGTCAATTAAGGCCCACCTTCGCCAGCTTGGCTATTGGATGGCACCGGTCGGTGAAAATGACCGAATAATTAACGCCGGCCCATGGGAAAGTGCGGCGATGGCACCGGACGAAATTGGACAGTTTTGGGATTTGACGGAAAAGCAAAGAAAAATGAGCGGCAGAAAAAAGGAAGGACCGCGGAGACGAATCGCGTTGCAAATCGGCGAATTGTGGCCGGAAGAGGGGAAACGGAACGGAGCGAACGGCGGACGAGGGACACAACGGCGGAGAGGGGACACCAACATTTGGGGACCCCGGCAAATGGTAAATAAGTTCTTATAATGATTTTTTCATTCAATCAAATTGTTCCTTTGCTGCCGGTGGTCATCGGCGGGGGGAGGGACTAAAGCAAATAAATGGAAATGGAAAGGATTCCATTCTTTGGGGAAGCGTCTGTTGATTAGCAAGGATTATCTGCTGTTTTGTGGACAATTTTTAAAGGCGGTGATAAGCGCCGGCGGCGCTTTCTTTCCTATTTTTGGTGCGTCCCCCGGGGGAACACTCATTATTAACTGCTCATTCTTATCACTTTCCCTCTCATTCTTGCTTCCTTTTCAGCACCAACTCTTCCCCGCTCTGTTTCTCTTCCCTCTCTCTTTCGCTTCACTCTTTCTCTCCCTCCCTTTTCTCTACTGACAACGCCTCCTCTCTTCCTTTTCCCTCCTTTTTCTCCCCTTTTTTCCCAATTTTTCGTCCGCTTTGCTGGTGCTCGTCAAACAGAAAATAAACATCGAATAAAGTTAATATTGCCGCGGATGACATAAAAAAACAAAGGCATTGCCCGCGGCATTCCCCGCGTCGTTTTCCCTCCCTTTTTTCATTCATTGGTCCTTCCGTCCGTCCGTCCGTCCGTCCGGTGCCTTTCTCTTCCGGCAATCGTCGAAATCGGAGACATTTATTTTGTAATCCCTGCTGAAATTCGCCCGCTGCTCAATTGGCCTTTCGTCCCCAAAATTTGGCCCTGTGGCGTCACCGCCACGGCGACATTTGCGAAGATACGCCCGGCGGGGCTAAGTGCGGCCAATTGGCCGGCCCCGTCAATCTTCATTTCCTGCTGCTGCGGTTCCGTCCTCCGATTACTCCGTCCCTCCGTGGTCCATTCAAATTATTCGCCTCTGTTTGGCATTTCGAAGTGCCCCTTGGCAATTATTCGCTCATTCTTCCGACAGCCCCCGCGGCGTTTCTTCCCTTCCCCGGCACTGTTTGGCTGAGTTTCGTCTTTGGCCCCCGCTTCTTCCGCGCATCCGTCCACCCTTTGCGCATGCCTCTGCCCCGTGCGGCCCCGTCCCCGTCGTTCTCATCCGCTGAATCTGTCAACTCTGGCCCCACAGCGCCTCCGTCCGTCCGCTTCCCCCGCTTTTCGGGCGTTCGTCCTTCTCCTTCCGCTTCTCCTCCGCAGTTTTGTCCCTATCTCAGCGCATCCTTCGGGCCAAATGGCAAAAACATTTGGACCCATGGGACAAATGCCGCAGCAGAAACAGCAGCAGGGAAAGTGCCGGCCGATCGGTGAGTGCCAAAGTCGGCAAATTCATTGGCCATTCTTTGATTTTCTGCCAAAAAAGTCTCCATCCTTGGGAAGGGAGTGAGTGCTCTTTTTGCATTTTGTCTTATGACTGATAAAATAATGGTCCAAGGTTTGCCCCCCCCCCCAATTCTTGCAAAAATAAAATTAAAAATAGATTTTCAATTGGACTAATCAATCGATTTACTGTCCGATTGACAATTAATTAGTGGCCAAATTAAGGCCATCGCTATGTGATCGACGAAATGGGCTGCGACCTTTTCGCGGTGAATGTGAACATTTGCTCGGGCAGTTGCTGGTCACTTTCTTTCGTCGACCCGCGCCAATCGAAGGGCGCCGAAAGTGAAGCGAATGCCAACGGAAATGAACCAGCGGTGGCCGTGTTCGCCCAATGCTGCCGAATGGTCGAAGCACAAATGGTCAGTCATTAGAGTCATCAGCAGTAACTCATGAAATAATAGGGGGGGGGCGGGGGAGATGATGTCCGATCAAAAACACAAACAAAACACTAACACTGAACAGTTGTGCCACGGGGAGTGTTCGAAAGGGGAAGGGGGGGGGGGGGGAAGTGGCAAAATTGACAGAGAGAATGGAGAGAGGGGAGAGGGAGGGGATCGGAGAGAATGGAGAGAGGGGAGAGGGAGGGGATCGGAGAGAATGGAGAGAGGGGAGAGGGAGGGGATCGGAGAGAATGGAGAGAGGGGAGAGGGAGGGACGAAAGGGCGGATAAAGGAGGGATAAAAGGGGGACGAAAGGGGGAAAATGGGGGGGGGGCGAAAGGAGGGAAACGAACGGTGGAGAAAATTGAAAAGCAAAAAATGATCAAACGAACGAAGAACAAACACTAAAAATTCTTCCAATTTTTCCCAATCCCCCCTTCATTTTTTTTCTCTTAAAATTGACTTTTCAGCTCAATGTTAGCATTCCATGCGAGGATGGGTCGAAAACTGTGCAGATTCCGTCCGCCACAAATTGCAGCTGTTTCGACTGTTCCCGCAAGCGCCGGAGGCGATAATTAGAAAAAGAGGAGAGAAAGAAAGGAATGCCCAGCAGAAAAAGGCCAAATGCTTCTCCTTTTCGTCTGTTTGTGTACAATCGTAAAAATGGCCAAACGATGGCCATAAAATGATAAATAATGTATATTTCTCATTACCACCAAACACATCAAAAATAGTGAATGATGGAACCAAAGGCACACTTCTTTTGCAAATGTTTAGGCACTGATCGGCGGGGGGGATTGAGAGAAGATCAGGAAACATTCCCTTCTGATCAGTCCCCTCCTCTTTTATCCATGCCATGTGATCAGTTTCTCTTTTCTCTCTCTCCCATTTTCTGTTTTTCCTCTACTTTAGCAGTCTCCAATTTAAATCCAAAGAATTTTTATTTTATTTAAAAATCGCTGATAGCATTTGAAAGTGCGCTCGAAATTTTCGGAGATTTGTTTCCCACTGTTCCGTCATTGCCTCCGCCACTTGCGAGGTCGGAAAACCTGAAAATAAATTTTGAAAAACCCAAGGAAAAATTCCAATGTGAAAGTACAAATAATCGTCCACAATGGCGGAGAAGCGGCTTTGGTCGAGTTGTCCGGTAGCCGAGTCGCCGAGCAATTCGCGGAAAACAAACTCAGCCAATTCCTGGGAGAAGCCGCCCACCTCTTTGGCCACGTACTTAATTAGGTAAGTGCAAGTGAAGCTAATTGGGCAATCATTGGCCATTACTGACAATGAATTCGTTCTCCGTGATCAGTCCGTTGCTGTCCTGGTCGAACACCTCAAAACATTGCCGTGACACTTCTTCGTTGCTGAGACGACCTTTGATGCCGCCCGACTGCTGACTTCGCTTCATACATTGGCAGAATTCGGGGAAATCAATTTCACTAATGGGCGGGAGGAGAAAGAGACAATCCGAAGGCAAAGAGTGATCACATATCAATCGAACTGATCAGACAAACAGAGTGGCTGTTATATGATCAGTTGATGATCAGCTTACCCATTTCCGTCTTCGTCCACCTAAAATTGTCGATTTTTTCTTTGATGGGCAATTGCCATTTTTCCGATTGTCGGCACCGACTTCTTTGATCAGTCGTTCAATTTCCGCGTCGTCCGCTTGCAACCCAATGGACAGCATCGCTCCCTTCAGTTCTTCGCATCCGATGGCGCCGCTTCCGTCCGTGTCGAACATCTGCCCAATTTGCCTTCATTTTCTTCCAATTTTCCCCGTTTTGCCCACTTTGAACAGCTGCTGATATTCGTGCAGTTCGCTTTTGCTGTACATTCTCTCCAGCATTTGCTGCTGCTGTCGCGCAGCAGACTGAGGCCGCGCGGAGTCCCAACCGACCAAATGACTTCCTGACAAACAGTGGAAACTGGACGGATGCCAATCGCAATTGACGGCACTTCCCCCCCCCCCATCCCTCTGTATCATTAATTAATGATCAATTCGCTTCGTTCGCTTTTCCGTGCCTTTGTCCCTCCCGGGCCCGCTTCTTACATTTAACCGGCCATTTTAAGCATTTTATGGACCCTCAAATTGAATTTCGGCGTATTTTGTGCCTTTTTTTGGGTCCAATGACCCCCTCCTTATGTGTTCCCCTTTTTGTCCCCACCTCTCCGATTGCCTCCCCATCGTTGGAATGCGCTGCCTCCGCCCGCCGTCCGTGTACTGCTAGCGCCCCCTCCGCTGGTCAGTGCCGGCGTCGTCGCTTCGTCTCCGCTGCTCATCACCGACTGAATGGCCGCCGAAGCGGCGGAAGTGTGCGCGAGGGCAGGCAAAGTGCCAACGCGACCGATCTTTTTGAAGGCGCGCAACGGAAGCCGTTCGACACGTTCGTTGTGCCGCTTGTCAGTGCCCACTTGGGACGGGGGCTTCAGCATTCGAACAGAAAGCGGACAAATTTATGCAGAGCAAAACTTGGCCAATCTTTTCTTGGGGTAATTAGGAAGTCGAAAACTGTGCCAAAGTAATTTCCAATCGATGCCAATTTCAATTTGAAAATGTCCCCAGGTGGCGGACTCTCTTCGCTATAAATGCCCCCGCCAGGCGACCCTTTGCCGCCACTTTTGCCATTTGTCCGATTGGAAATTAATTTTCCCTCTCTCAGCCGCAAAAACAAAATAAGCAGCATTTGCGAGTGAAATTCTGTTGGTAATTGCTACAATTCGAATTGATTGCATTTGTATGGCCTCGGGGGAGAGAAGAAGAGCAGAGGAACGAAGAAGAGAAGAAGAAAGGTGAGACAACGACAGAAAGGGAAGAGGGCATTGAGAAGGGAATGCCGTGCCGATACCCGGGGCCCATTATTTAATTAGTGCCGTGCCGACGACACCCCAACCAATTAATTAAGTTTGTTAATTCATTTGAATTTTACAAATGCCAAATTGCGCCACTCTCTGCTGCTGCTGTTGCTGCCTTTGTTGCTCCGTCGCTGCTCCGTCTTGTCCCGAGTGGCGTCGTCGTGCCTCGTCCATTTGCGCCTTTTGGAAAGAAATGGAGGAGCGCAGCAAAGAGAATTCGGACAGTTGGCGCCGGGGGCCACTGAAAAACCAGCGATTATAAAGAAGCTGAAAATCCTTAAGAAATCCGAGATCGGCATAAATGGAAAAAGTGCCGACTTCTGTCGCCCCCCCCGAGCGATTGCGTGGCGAAAACGCATTTCGAAGTTGGAAAAGGCAAATAAACAAATGGGGGAAGGCACTAAGCACCATCAAAGTGGGGCATTTGACTTATTTGCCGTTTTTCCCCCTTAATTTTCGGTTTTGCCGTCATTTCCGCTAATTGTTTCACTTTTGTCGGGTCAATTAAGCCCTTTTTGATAATTATTTACTTCCGCTGATCCCTTCAAATTGTGCCATTGTCTCTCCTCCTGACTTACCCCACCGTTAGCATTTTCGTCTGTTCCGTCCCACTGCCCCCGGGGCTTTGCTCCCGCGACGAATCGGCCGGCGAAGTAAAAGTGAAATGGGGCACTCGAATGCGCGACGCACGTCGTTCCTTGGCCTTTTTTGAATTGTTTTGTGGCAATGCGATCGTTGGCGGCGATTTTCGTTGTTGGAGAGAGTCGGGGAAAGCGGCCGAAGAAATGCCCGGGGGGAACATAACGAAATTAGGCAAAAACTTAAAGGACAACAGCACATCGATTGACTTGGCAAACAATTTTGAGGCCCCGAAATGTCGCGGCATTCGTTGTAAAATTGCGAAAAGCCTTTGTTGGGCCGAGGTGGGGGGGGGGGGGTAATTTCGTTTCGCGGAAACTTCAGAGAGACTCACGCTGTGCCCATCCGTTCACTTTTTAAGTGGCTGTTTAAGAAAGAATGCCTAATGCTGAAGTGATTTGGAAAACTGCCTGAAGGAAAGAGAGAGGTGAGAAACTGACATTCTGCAGGGAAACCATGGGATAATCCTCGCAATGCCTCGGGGGACAGAACGACGGATTATCCCTTATTAGCACGCCCATTTGAGGCGCTAATTGAATGGGCGAGGGACCAAACGGAAACGGAGGGTTTTATCCCCTCCAGCAGCAATTTAAAATTAAATGTTTTGTTTCTATTGTATATTTCAGTGTGCCATTAAAGTCAGAAACCTAAATTTTATAAGTCCGCTGATTTTGTTTTATTTGGTACACTTTAAAAAAGGGAAACGTGCCAAATTTTTGTTTGCTATAATTTAATTTTCAACATTTTTAAATAAAAATTCTCATTGATTTATTGGTCCTATGAAACCAAATACAAAAAATCCCGGAGGAAAAAGAAAATAATCTAATTAAGGAACAAATGACAACGAAATGAGAGAAAGAGGCTCAAAAGGGGGAATTGACGATGAGTATCAAAGAAAACGCACTTTAATTGGGGGGGGGGGACATTCGTACAATGAATGGAATGGAGTCCAAACAAATCCTCCGCTAACAAAGCAATGACTAAGGAAAAGCCAAAGGAGCAGTGGGAAAAACAATGGGCAGACGAACCTGAGAAAAAAGCCATGAAAGAACTTGAAAAGACCGACAAACAATTCAAGGAAAACAATCGAAGGTGAAAAGGCCACTTTAAAAAGCTGAGAAAAGCCAAAAATGGCGACAAAAACGACGATTGTATAAAAGCAGAACATTTGGAAAGGCAAAACGAATAAACAAAACAAAAAAGACATGACGAGTACAAAATCGGGCATCTCTTCGCTCATTCCCTTCTCTTCCCTCAAATATCGCTTCTGTTGGTTCATCGGCCCCACACGAGTTCGTCCTCTTTCACCGACCAGAAACTGTCCACCTCCTCCTCCTCCGGCTCCACACGGTTATTGTTGTTTTGGGCATTGTGCCGTGGTACGCTGGCCGTTTCTTCTCTGTCCATTGTTTTACCATTCACTGATTGTGAGGCATCTCCGCAGGGGCCACGCGAGTCAAAGTTCGGCGCGTTTGCCCAATCAAGAAAGTCAGGGCCAAATCTGCGTAAAAAGTCCGGCACGGGCAGCCCCCCTTGCAGAAGCACCTGAAAAGGCATTCTTGGTAACAATTTACCACCAAAATGAATCCGCAAAAAATGTCTTTGCCTCAACGTAAAATGCGCCGTGGGCCATGTCTTCGGGTGAAGTCGGGTCGAAGAAGGAAGTGGCCAAGCCCGTGTTGCCCGCTCTTCCGGTGCGACCAATTCGGTGGATGTAAGTGTCGATTTCTTTCTCGGGCAAATCGTAGTTAATCTCAAAGACAAAAAACAGTTTCTGATTTAGGCTAAATGGTCGGATAAGTATGAACTGACTGACCACGTGTTCGACATTCGGTATGTTGATACCACGAGCTAAACAAAAGAACAAAATTACTAACAAATTCAAAGAAAAGATTTTACCGGCCACGTCAGTGGACACCAAAATGTCGTATTGGCCCTGGATGAATTTGCGGACGGCCAAGTGACGCTGTTCGAGGGTCCGATCACTGAGAAATGCAAAAGAAATGTTGACCCCGAATGCAAACAGAGAATAATAACCTGTTCAAACTTTGCGTATTGTAGAATTTTTCTTGTGTCAGGGCAATTGCAAGACGGTCCGAATTTCGCTTCGTTTCCACGAAAATTAGCGTTTTCTTGGCCGGCTTCAAGAAAGGGTCTGAATTTAAAATTTAAAAGTAAAAGATTTTTCTATTTGTCAAGTTTAAATGCGTCAGGATTTCTCACCTCCGTTTGGGCGTGGCCTCCAAATGGCATCAGTTTTAAGCATTTCCAACAATTTGTCCTGCTTGGAATATTTCTGGACCTGAATTTGAACCATTGATTTAGAAATTAAAATGTCGCATTACTTCAATGAATTGTTGGTCAATCGTTTCGACGGCCGAGTTGAGTTTGCCGACCGTTATGAAAATGTAATTGTTGCGAAGGAAATTGCTGGCGGTGTTTTGCACGGTGATGTCGAAAGTGGCACTGAACATCAGAACACGGTGACTTGGATTCTAAAACAGAGAGAGGAGATGGATAAGGGAAAAGGTTGGAAATGTACACACCAAACAGCCCAAAAACAGGGGGGGGGGAGTGGCGGTTATTTTGTTTTTACCAACCCCAATTTGGTAAATGGCATTAATAAATGTCCCTTTTTCCGAATACGGGTCGAAATGACTCACAATGGTCGGACTGCCCTTGAGTTGCGCAATGCATTGGTTGAAATGATCACACTAAAAGCAATCAATTGCCCCTTTTCAACAATTCATCTTCAAATCGCACAGTGAGCAGTTTGTCCGCTTCGTCCAAAACCAAAAAACGCAAATTTTCCAATTTTATGGTGCCCTCCATGACAAAATGCAAAAGACGGCCGCAGGTGACAGCGCAAATGTCACAGCCCGACGCGATCAGTCTTCGGCTTTCTCTCATTGGCATGTCCCCTTCAAAACGCAAAAGAATGAATTTATTACTCTTTCAACAATAAGCAATGAATAAATTAAAAAAATAATGGCCAAAACATACAAAATTGAACCTCAGTTTTCCAAGAAAACAATTCTCAAAGAAACACTACTTTTGATAAATTTAATAAATATGCAAAAATTTAATGAAATTTCTTGATTTTGTGTTTTTACTTTGAAAAAAACTTATTGTTAGTTTTGTTTTGCCGCTAACCAAAAATTGTCATTAGATTTACAGTAATGTTAAAGCCCCTTTTTACCGTAAGTGCGCTGGACGGAAACACCGGTGTCTTAAATTAACAGGAAAAACATTTAATAGTTAATTGTAAGTGGAAACGATGGCCCACTTATCGCAAAGCTCCGAGCGTCTTCAAATAGCTGAGAAGACAATTCTTTTGTCGGTTCAATGACCAGGGCATAGGGTGCATCGGAATTTGTTGCTTTGATGCCCAATTTTTCTTTGATCGATTGGATTTGATTGATAATTGGGAGGAGAAAGGCAGCGGACTAAAAAAAGGAAAAAATGCATCGAATTCAAAACCACGGGAAATACTTACTTTTCCACTTCCAGTCTGCGCATGTGCCATCAAATCATCTAAAAAGAGTAAATAAAAGAACAAAGCGCAAAGAATGGCACTGACTGCGTCGCTTTAGAATCACCGGAATTACACTCTTTTGGATTTGAGTGAGTGCTTTGTACTTGCGCAACTGAAGAGTAAAAATTGGGATGGATTAGTGAGAATTTGGAGGTAGTGACCTCAATGTTGCGCATAATTGCTTCAGAAAAGCCGCACTCCTCGAATTTCCTGAACGAATTTAGATGAAAATGGGAAAAAAGCGTGAATTGTTTGCTCACTGAACGAGATCATTCGAATTGTTTCCGTCTTCGCACGACACGGACAAATTGGTGTCATTGCCGACACCGAACTGCTGCTCCCACATTGCTCCCGGCTGAATGTGATTCCTGTCGTTGAACAGCTCGACGTCCGGCCTCGTCGGCGGCAAATACTTTTGACGGCGCTTTCGCTGTTCGGGTGGCGGCTGCTGAGACGGCGGACCTTCTGCAATGAGAATTAGAAAGACAAACACAGTTCATTACCATCAATTTGATATTCGTTGGACCCGTGCCTCTGAAAGGCGGAGGAGAAATGACTCCCATTTTGACGCGAATTTTCAGACGAATTATAAGTTCTCGGGGGATCGCCAAATCCGTTGGCCTGTGGCGTAATGTGTGGCTGCCGATTAAAAGCCGCAAAAACATTCTCGTTTAACGGACGAGCGGTCGTCGGCTGTACACTTTGGCGTTCTTGTCCGAACGAAGAGCCGCTGCTGTTGATGTTCATGTCGTCAAAAAGAGACGGCAGACTATGCGAAGCATCCCGAGGAGGCGAAGACGGATGAGAAGAGGCTGAAAGGGAAGACAAAACAAATGAGTAAAATTGCCAACGTTATTCCAATAGTCCATTATTGTTAGCTTAAAAATTGTTATTTTCGCATACCCAAACTGGCACTTGCCGGCTCAAATGCCCTATTCGTCAGTCGGTCGTTGAAGTACCGATCCGCGCCAATCAGCGGATGCCTTTCACCGAAATTTTGCCGGCTGCTAAATGACATCAAACGACCAATTGAGGGAAAAAACACTCATTAAACAAAAAAACACAGTAAACAAAGGTAAAATGAAAAGGAAAATAGCCTAATGAAACTACAATAAGTTCATTTGTTTTACTTTTATTTATTTATTGAAAAATGAAATAAAATAATCAGTTCCGTAAACAAGAACAATTTCTCATTCTTCTCGTTTTTCCCTTATCGCGTCCTAAAAATGGTCAATTATTTTGTCTCGGTTAGCTAAATGGGATTTATTTACTCGAAATCGCTCTTCCAATAATGAAAACTCCGCCACCAAATCCTCAATGGCATTGTTCAATGCTTCCATTGGCGTTGTTTCGGGATTTGTTTGGACACGGAGCAAAATTTTGTGTTCCAAGGGGTGGGGGTTTCGGTAGCCGGCAAAAAGCACTTTCGGATCTTTGAGGAGCTGACTGAAAGTATATAAAATGGAAAGCCGAACAAGAACTTAACTCACTGTTTGAGGAGGTTTCCGAGGGTGTGGTCCTCCTTGTTAAAAGTAAACACCGCCGCATTCGGCACTTTTGTGTCCTTCTCAATGACCACCTTTTTCTCTCCATCAGCCAACAGAAACGGCTCATAGGCAGCAGGAGTATTCATATTCAAGAAGGCCGAAAAAATGAAATGGAATTTTATTGAATAATCAGCAAATGAAAATACAAATTGTTACAAACAAAATAATGAGCAAGTTTTGTTAAATGTGTGATTTATTCGTTCGTTTTGCGAAAATGAAATGGCGGAGAGTAAGTGATTGTTTTTCAGAAAAGACAAAACAAAAAAATTTTTGGACAAGACAGTGAAACAATTAAAATGTGATTTATGAAATTTTGCCTCGAATTTAAATTTGCATTAATTAAACAAACACCAAACCATGTAAAAGCACTGACAAAAATGGATTTTAGCACAATAGCAAAAATATTCAACCGTCAATCACTGTCGTCCTCGCTGCCCTTCTTTTGTGCCGAAATCATTTTGCCGAAACTGAACGGGTCTTCGTCTTCCTCTTTGTCGTCCTCGTAACAAAAATGGCCATATTTTGTTGCTTCGTCACCGTAATGATCTGTTTGTAAATCATTCATCTCTCTACTATTTGAATATTAAACTCACCGAAATTGTCGTCCCCACTTGTCGAGTCGTTTTCATATTCGTTGGTGCGCACTCCGTCCGCGAAACTGATAAATTTGCCGTTCTCTTCGTCCGGGTAGTCATTTTTGTAGTATTCTTCCGCGTTTGAGTCCGATTCGTCGTCGTATCCGTCCGCGTCTGAGTCGTCCTCCTCGTCCTGTCCGCCATAATAAAACAACAATTCGTCTTCCTCGTCTTCCGTGAACAGCACACCATCCATTTTGCTAATGTTATGGCTTCCACTCGGCGCTCTCTCCCCAATCATTGCAAAGTTTTTCGCAATTGTCGTAGTCCCTTCTACGCCAGAGGCTTGCCCCTCCGAAGAATTCCACTGGTCGTTAAGTCGCATTTTCTTGGTCGATTGAATTAGCGTGCCGAAAGGATCATCCCGCCGCTTCCGTCTCAGCCGAATCATCCTTGGCATACCCCTGGGATGGGATCTTCGCGCTTGCCCAATCTGTTGATGATTAGTGAAAGACGACGAGGACACGGACCGGTCGAGATCACACCCTTCCTGCTCAGCAATCGGAGCCAAATTGAACGATTTCGGAGGAATATTCATTGTCGACGAACTTTCTACATTTTGTTTGTTTGTTTTTTGAATTTATAACCAAATTAATGATACTGATGAGATTGAACAATCCAAATTTAAAAAAATCAACGCATGATACAGATAGTCTATCATCAATTTATATTGTCAAAAAGAACATAGATAATAATCGCCGGTTTGCCGTGTCAACATCGTTCGATGTGTTCTTTTGTCCCGTCTCTTCGCTCTCTCAGATCACTGCTGCTGACACTGCACGTGCTGTGCCCCGCCCGGCCCCGTCGGC
Organism: Heterodera glycines; assembly: GCA_004148225.2. NCBI lineage: Eukaryota > Metazoa > Nematoda > Chromadorea > Rhabditida > Heteroderidae > Heterodera > Heterodera glycines. The sequence continues at coordinate 4,653,272 of CP049705.1, read as the reverse complement.
ACTTCGTCGTCGCTGCTGTCGTCATGGTACGCCTCACGACCTCCACCGCCGCCCGAACTGCGGTCATAGCGGCGCGGGTCGAATTCGGTCAGCGTCACTTCCTCCACTTCCGAATTCGGAGCAATCCCAGGCTGATCCGGACGAGGAGGCAGCAGAGAAAGCAATTTCTGAAGGAGATACAAAAAAAATATTCGACCAGACAAAAAGATAAGGATTAGCACAGAAGGAGCCGTTTGCCCAGGTCGAAACTTTGAAACGAAAAAGCTAACAGTTTTTAATTACGATTTTAACTTTTGTAATACTTTGCTTAGATTCCCCTTGATCCTCACATTGTATTTGCTCTCGGAGTCCAGAAAATGTTTCTTTGGAAATTTGACTTCAAAGATTATGTAAAGATTCCCGCGCTCTGGTGAATTGGGCTTGGGCATTCCTTCTTGGATGGCTCCTCGGATGGATTCTAAACAAACAATTCCTTTTATTTATTTGCATCAGCTAGCCCACCTGGCTTTATAATATCGCCGGGCATCGTGGTGAGGGTAATTTGCCTTCCGTCGAGATGTTTAATGGTCGTAGTGAAACCGCAAAGCGCGTCTGCGAGACTTACCGTTCTAAAAAAGGAGAATTGAGCAATTGTCAAACAAATGCGCAAACTTTTTCATGAAGAGATCGTCGCCCTTTCGCTCGAATTGTTCGTGTGACTTCGTTTTGATGACCAAAACAACGTCCCCCGGTTCAATCCCAGGCTCCTGGTCCCCCTCTCCGTAGAAGACAATCTTTTGATTATCGCGCATTCCCGGAGTGATTTTCACTTCGATTATCTTTTGTTCCTGCACCGTTTTCCTTCCAACACATTTTTTACATCGGTCCTTTTCATCAACCATTTCTCCTAAATCCGAAGGAAACTTTTTAGTACTTATTTGATTGTGACACTCCTATTGTGGACCAGATTCACCTTCACCCGAGCATTGATCACATCGCGCCGCCATCTGTTGGATCATTCCAGGCCCAATCTGACGCGTGCGAAAGACCTTTCCGCTTCCCTGACAACGGTCACATTTCCGAACCGAGCCTTGTTTTCCACCAATTCTGAAAAATTCAGCACCACATTTTATGGATTTAAATGAATAATCCGCATTTCGCCCGCCCTCTCACCCGTTGCACGTTTTGCACAGCACTTTCTTCGTCAATTGCAATTTTGTATTCTTCCCTTTGTACAGGTCTTCCAACGAAACTTGTAAAGGCTGCACCGTCGTCTCCCCCTTGCGCGACCGCTGCCTTCCCCCGCTAAACATTTGCTGGAACAACCCGCCTCCGCCGCCCATAAAGGAGGGCATGCCGCCCCCATTGAGCATTTCGAAAAGATCTTCATGATTACCAGCGCCTTAAATTATGAAGCTTTACATAAAAATTACACAATTGCTCTGTTTTTTCATTGAAAACCTGGAAATGTCATTTCTGTGTATGGTGAACGTCGAAGTTGTCAACTTATAAATCGAACAGCAGAATAATTAGAAATAACAAATCTAAGACAAATTCATTTTAAAGCAAAAAAAATTTTTGAACAATATATATTTATTACTCAATTATGTTGGAAATAATTAGAACTAATTAAGATGCTTTGTTTTTCATCCAAATTTTCTCTGCTGACAAAGGATGTATATGGAAGACCAAAAAAAGGGTTACCTAAATTGAACTTTTCGCTTGTCTGCCTTCGTCTCTTTCTCAGTTCTTCATTTTTTCTCGAATAATAAGAAATAAATGCAATCGTTTTAAAAAATTTTCCTTTTGAAAAAGAAGCAATTCCTTACAGTAACACAAAACTAAGGATTTTCTTTAATCGTTTTTACACTTTAATTTATTAATTGAGTTTCCCATTATTTGAAATCTCCTTGTTTCTTCGTTTGTTTGCTTTTCTCAAAGCGAAACCTCCGCCGCCTCCGTTTCTTTTTTTGTCTTCCAAAAATCAAACTTGTCGCAGACGAATTTGCTCACTGAAGAAGCCAAAAGTGATCAGAATTAAGCAATGGATGCTTTTCCGACCTCAGCGGCGACTCCTCGTCCGAAACGACGGACGAAGGGAAGGAAAAAAGGGGAGGGGGAGGGAGAGAATGTCCCAAACATCGGTCGTCAGATGGAAAAAGGGGGAAACGCCTTTTGGTTGGCCTCATTGAGCAGGGCAAATAAATAAATATATCTGCCGCTGAGATCCCCCCAATTCACTTTTTCTGAAATTGAATCGATGACAATGACACCCTTTCTTTCTCCCGTCTCCCCCCCCCATCTCATCGGGAAAAGGCAATTTCGTCCTAAAATTGAAGCTGTAAATTGGTGGAATATAAACAATCAAAAGTTAAATGGCACCGAATGCGACGACTGTGGCACTGTCCGGAAATGGACTATCTCTTTCTCTCTCAGTGAGTCATTCAGTCATCGCCCCCCCCGAGCCCATCCGTCCGATGATTTTCCCAGCGCCCCCAATTTTGACCCGATTCCCTTTTTCCTTTTTTCGCGCCATTGTCATCATTAGTGTACAATTCATACAACAGCAATGATTTTTGCTGATGGAGGAACACGAGAGAAGCGAATGGTAAATGGTTGGACGACGGAGTGTCGCCGGAGGGACTGTCCCCCTCCCATCCCTTCCCCCCACCCCTCCCATGCCAATTCGTCTCCAATTTCGTACGCGGCGCCATTTTTGGTGCCCCCCGCCCGTCGATGACCACCTGCTGCCGATGATTCACCGCTCACCTTCCCTTCCCCCTTTCGTTTATCCATCATAACCAAAGGGGGGGGGGGGACGAACGCACACCAAAAAGTGTTAGTTTATGCTCACAATCAGCAGGGCAACACATTCCGTTGCCTTTTTATATTTGTCCATGCCCATAATTTTCAATCATTCGTTGTAAAAAGAAAAAATAAGCGCAGAAAAACCAAAGACATAATTTAATTAGGTAATAGTCAATGATTTGTTTTATAGCTTTTTGTGCTCATAAATTTAATGTTTTGTCGTGCGATGGAAGAAAAAACTTTTGTCGCAGTTGAGAGACAAAAACCGGTGCCAAAGCCACGGCGACACCACACAATTGGCATTTTAGCATCAGCAGAAGGCCAACTGAAAAACGAATATCCGGACAAAGAGGAAGCGGAAAAAGCGGACAAATCAAAGGGAAAAAATGGGGCGGAACGGAGGAAAAGTGTGGAAGAAAAGCACGAAACGCAACAGAAATATGGGACGGACGAACAGCAGCGTAACGGGGTCAGTTGGTCATTCGATTGACCATTAGGCCAATTGTCCATTCTTTTGACCCAATCGATCACTCTTTGGCCAATTGTCCATTGTTTTGACCAATCATTTAATTTTTTGACCCAATCGATCACTTTTTGGCCAATTGTCCACTCTTTTGGCCACTGTGACCAATCACTTACTCTTTTGTCCCCAAATCGATCATCTTTTGAAAAATATCCTTGACCCATTTTACGCTTTCTTTTTGACCAACCAATCATTTTTTGGCCTTTCATTTTTATTCTTTGGCCTCTTTTAAATTGTCAAAATTCAGACAATTCGCTCATCGCAGCAGCCAACAAAAGGCCCTTTCAAACAACAAAAGTGGGAAATAAAGACAAAAAATTAACATTTTATCACACCAAAACAAAAAGAAATGCCCAACGGAACATCGGAAGACCAAAGGTCGAGGGAAAGCGATTGCCAATGGTCGGCAAATGGCAAGACAAAGCGAATGGGGACAAAGAGGGTAAGTAAGAGCAATTAGGGGTATTATGCGAAATCAGAATAATTCGTCAAATTCCCTCGTCAATTAATTGACTGAAAATGCCCTCGGGGGTTTTGACCAATTGCCCAATTTGCATTCATTTGTCTCCACAATCCTTTCTCTCTTTAATTAATTTACAATTTATTCATTTTTCGCTTTTTGTGGCAATTAATTAATTAGTTAATTAATTGCTGTCCTTTTTTGCTTCTGTTTGACAAAATGTCACCACAATTCGTTCTGCGATACTCAGCCATTAAAATACGAAGAAAAGCTTAAGAAGGGGGACGAATGAATGAATGAATGGGTGGAAGGGATGAGCACATATTTATTCATCCCATCCATCGTCAAAGGTTTTCTTCAGCAGCGGTCCGACTAAGGGAAGGGAAGGGAAGAAGAAAGTGTGATGGGACGGGGGGGAAACGGAGGGGCAATCGAATCGATACGCCCCCCCCCCTCACCCCCCCTTCAATCCCCCCCTCTGTCCACCTCCCCCACCTCACCACCATCACCAAAGCATCATCATCATCATCCATTCTTTTCAATGTGTACTTCTTCCACAACCCCCGGCCCTTTCCTTTATTCCGTCGACAAATGCACACAAAATCTCTCCGAGTTGAGAATTTTCTTTTGTGCAGAATTTCTTTTCCCGTGAGGTCGCCGCCGCATTCGCAGCTCAGCTTAGGCTCAAAACAAATTCACGCCTCAATTTTGCACACCTTAAAAAGTGGCTAAAGGCGAGGCTTTGCTCTTCCCTCCCTCTCCTCCCTCTAATGATCCTCCCACCTTTTCCCTAATGACCCCCTTAATGACCCCCCTGTCCTCTTTCGTTTTGTTTGTTTTGTGTCTCTCTCCTCCTAAATCTGTGCTTTCGTTCGTTCGTTCGCCCATTTGCCCCCGAATGGCGTCATTTTCCCCCATTAGCAGCTCAGATTCTCTCTCCTCTTCTCCTTCCTCAATCACTTTCCTTCGTCATTTTCTTCCCTTCCGCCGTTTTTTTGAATTTGTTTTAATTTTACTCTCTGCGCTTGTTGGGTTTCAGCTTAACTTTTCTCGCAGTTTGATCAAAGAAATCGAAAAAGCGATTTAACGAGAACGCATTTGTAATGATGACACAACGCTAATTACCTATTTAACACACGTATTTAAATACATTACTGAGGCCCTGGCTGAGGAATGTCTAAAAAAGGAAAATGAATTGTGGCACAATGTCCATTTTTTCCTTTTTCTGTCCTTTCCCACCCTTTTTTCGCCAATCCTTTCACAGACAAAAGCAAAATATTATTGTATGAATCATTAGAATAACAAATTACAATATCACTTTAACAATTAAAATAAATTTCACAAAAATTTGAATTGTTTATGATTATTTGTTTGGGCAACAAAAAGAGTGTTTTTTGATTTGTTCGATTTAGAAAAGCCCCAAAAAATTGGCCCGAACTCTTTGGACCAAAATCCTTCGGTTAACTCCGACCAAAACCAAACATTGTTGGAAGAACTGCTGCACGAGTGTCTGTCTCCGCAAACGGCGGAAATGGCGGAATTGGGGGAACGAAATGGGGGGACGGAGACGGAAGAGGTGGACAAAACAGAATGGAAAAATGGAGGAATGGGAGGGGCAAATGAGGGAAATATAAGGGCCAAAATAATTAGGATTTAAATAGTGTTTTTGCCATCTTTCGGCATTTCCAATTAGCCCAATTTGCCCCAGGGAAAACGCCCGCGCTTCTCTTTGGACCGTCTCGTGCCGCCTCAACTGTTCGCTTCGGAATGCGCTGCTATTACTCAGCAGCATTCTGCTGCAAATGTTTCCGCTTCCTTTTCCCTGAAACGGCACCCTTCTGTGGAAATCGCGTGCCACGGCACCGTCCGATTGATCGGAGACGAAGCGACGGCTCAAGCGGAGGACCAGCGAATGGTATTAAGTGGCCGAGCGGTTGCAGATGCGGCCGTTTGTCCCGGGGGGTCCGCCGACAGCGACTCGTCCACCCCAACGACCGCCTCCCCGTCGCTTACCCCTCGCTTTGACGGTTTCTCCCGGACGGACTCACCACGGCAAAGAATGGGCATCAGTCTGCTCGAACGCCTTGTCAAATGCCACCCCATTTGGTTTTTGCCCCACCTCAATCGGCACGCGGTTGCGCACCTTTTGACCGCACAACCCCCGGGGGTATAAAAGCCGAACATTCCGTGGGGCAATCCATCGCTTAATCATTCATTGATAGGTGTTCATCGTACGAGCTTCCAGCCGTGGCGTTCGTTCTTCCGTTGGCACTTCGCCAATGGCAAAGCGTCGCGTCGAAGTGATGGCACTGAGTGTTCGCTTGCCCACTGCGGAAAACGGAGCCGTGTCCGAGGCATGTGAACAGCCCGAGTTGGACCATTTTTTGATCGAAGCCGTGGGGACGGGCACGGCGGTGCGCCTCGAGGGATCGCCGTACACGTAAAAGGGGGCGGACGCGGGGAATTCAGTGAATTTTGGATTATCAAAGGTTCAACAGCTTGCCCCTTTTGCTGGAGCATTACAGCTTGGAGGGGGAGGGCGAACTGAAAGTGCGATTGGCGTTGCCCCAAACTTTGGCATTCTCTGAAAGCATTCAAACGCTGCAGGGAATGTCTTTGATGGGCCAAGGTGGGCTTTCTGCTGATTATCATTATCGTATATAAATGAACTCGTCTAATTAATGGGGTAATTAGGAGGTTAATGGACCAACAATTAGTTAATTATTGAAAGGCATAAATTATAAAGTTCGAAATCTGTTTCAAACGGCCGGTCACTTTACAATTTTTCTTCGCTTGTTTCGAATTTCAATGGTCGTCAATCGGAGGCAATTTGACCATGACCCAATTCCCTCGGGCGAATTGCGGACAGACGGAACTTCGCTATTTTAAGCCCCGAGGGAAAGGCGGAGAATCGGCAAAAGCTCAATTGGAACACTGAGCATAGTTTAGCATCAATTAAACTTTAAAGATCGGATTCATTTATAAACAAATATTTCTCTTCTCTTTGATCCCAAATTGACTTTTCTTTCCCTTTTTTTATTAATTTGTCCCCAAATTGCAATAAAAGCCATCCATTGTCCCCGCTTTAATGAGTTGGTGGACCTGTTTTTTCTTCTGCTGCCCTCAGCTTAGAATGCTTTTGGCGGAATAAATTGGCCAATTAGCCAACATTTCCCAACCCCCTCCCCCATTATTCAAATTCCCTTCCCTCCCCCTCAGATTTTTGGACGAGTCCCCTCTCCGGCTGCTCCCCCACCTCCTGCGCTTCCTCCTCCTCCTCCTTCCCAAGTCCGTCTTCCCTTCCCCCGCCTCCCCCCGCGCCCCTCCCAAAGCCCGTCCCCCTCGTTCCGATGGTGCTGTACAACCCCATGACCACATTCGGGCAGCAACAACGTTCTCGTGCAGTCCACTCGCCTTCGTCTGTCAAATCGTCCGCTTCGTCCCCCGCTCAGTTCTTCCGCTCCCCTCCGCACCCTCCGTCCCATTTTCCCCCACCTCCGCCTTCTCCCACCCCTTCTTCGTCCACCACTTTCCTCCATTGCCCCTCCTCCTCGGCATCAATGGAGCATTTCCCTGCTGACCATCATCGGCACCACTGCTGCTTCTGCTGCAGCCCTTGCCCCTCCAATCAGCCGCATTGCCATGGCCATGGTCAGTGAGCATTCCCTTTCATTGTGTTTTGAATCAATTTTTCCGCTTTGTTCAGTGCCTTTGCGCAAAAGTCATTCCGTCCATGGCCGTCCGTTGAACGCTCCGTCGTCGCGGGGCTGCGCGTGGGAAAGGGACGGACCGCCACCGCCGTCTCCGCGGAGTCTACGCGAGGGGCGCGTGGGAAATGGCGGCTTTTTGCGCGGATTATTTTCTCCGTCGCCGCAGCGAAAACACTCGTCGACGAACAGAACAACGACAAGCGGCAGAAGAAGGACAATGGCAAGGAATGAAGTGTACGGAACGCTGTGGGAAGAGCCGGAATTGAACAACGGCAACAATAGCAGCAGGTCGAGCAGAACGGCACAAATGATCAAAAATCAAGGGGGGGTGTCTGATCAGCCAAATTTGAGGAATGACACTGATCAGCCAAATTGGGGGGACTGGCACCGATCGGTCAAATTAAAAGGAATGGTACTGATTAGCCAATTTCGAGAGTATGACAATTAATTAATCATGGGTATTAAATTTCGTTTATTTTTCAGCGATTGGCTTGCCCATCAACAACGCATACTTTTTGCGCGCGAAGCTGAAGAACAACAGAAAAGCGGCAAATCCTTTTTCGCCCGACTTAAGGGATTCAAGCGGACAAATTCCACTTTTTCTTTGGGCTCAAAACGCGACGACACCAATGGCTTATGCTTCGATGACAGCAGCGGCACTTTAACACAAAGTGACGCCCGGGGAAGGGGTGGGGTTTGACCATCATTTTTAAAAATCTTGCCAAAAATACTAAAATAAATCCGTCTGTTTTTTCCATTTGTGCCTTTCCTCTCATTTCCTCCGCTTCAGTGAGCCCCGAAGTGTTGCGCGCCCGTCAGTTGGCCTTTCGGCGGACGAATACGGACACCGGCGGCGGTGCCATCGCTTCGGCGTTGGTCCGACTGAAAGCACTGAACGAAAGGACACCGCAAAAAGCAGAAGCGAGCAGCAGCAGAAACAATATTTGCGAACGGCCGACGCGCAATTTCAATTTTCCGCTCGCCCGCGTCTTACCGCAGCCGAGGAAAACGAATGCAAACAGAGAAAGGGAGGGGGAAGAGACAGCACTGACAATGGCGGAAAGGCAACGAGGGGATGAGAAAGAGTGCAAAACGCCAGCGGAAGAGACAGCGCAACAGAAGCAAAAGTGAGAACGCACTTGGAACCCCGTTGATCATTAATTAGTGCAACCACAATGATCAACAAATCACTTAATTAACTGTTTTTGATTTTAGCAACAGCACAACTCCGTCCGAGCCCCCGATTCTTTTCAAAATTTTAAAAGATTGATTTACGCGTATTATTATAATGCCAAAATTAAGGTTCTGAAAAAAAAATTAAGTTTCCAATTAGAAGTTTATGTTGTTTTTTTCATTTTTTTTCATCGTTTAGCTAATTTATTTGTTATTCTTAACTTTTTGATTTTGCATTTTTATAATTTTAGTTTTGCCATTCCTTCGGCGGAAGAAATTTGTTCGACTTCATCACTTCACCGTCGAGCCGACAACAGTTTTTCCATGAATAGAAATAAGAGCGACCTTCCCCATATTTCGCTGCCCATCAACCGTTTGTTGCAACAGAAAGGGACAACGATGGACGCCTTTCCTATTTCGGGCCAGCATTTGTCGACCACTTCCAACCGTTTACGACAAAGCAACGCCATGGAAGGCTTTGAGCGTCGCTTGGGTGATGAGAATTTGGGTTGGAAGAAGGCGAACGACGAACACCGAAACAGTACGAGCACAACGAATTCAAGCAGACGAACTTCAAAAACAGCGATAGCCGCGGTGAGAGAGAAACAGCAGAAGCCATGGGAAGGACAACGCATTCGCAAACATTAAAAGGATCATTTACCTAAAACCAAATGAAAAGCAACTTAAAAAATAACAAAAATTGAATTACGGGGAGAAATGTGAGAAATATTGTGTGGTTTTTTTTTGAAAAAATTTAATTGATCCATTAGATGGGTTCGTATTTATAGCAATTGCTTTCATTTCTCATGTCATCATTCTCCCAAAAAGAACACATGCGCGCCACTTGAGTGAGACGGGGTAATTAGAGCACTTCTCTTTCAGCGTCGTCTTTATCCCTTTTTATATTTATATGGGTAAAGCGTCGCTCATTTGCTAACCCATTTCCATTATTAACTGCTAACACCTTTTCGTTTTGTGTTTAGTGAGTTCATTTTCAGGTGCGTCCTCAGCTCAAACAAATGCAACTCAATGGCATTTCGACAAAACTCCGAAAGGCGCCCGATGTGCCGACAAAGGCACACAGTTCCGACTACTCATTGCTGGGCGAAATGTTTCCGCACCGGAAAAGCAGCGACCAGCGGAACAGCGGGGAAATTGCAAACTCACAATTAGCCACGGATGGCAATGTGGACGAAACTGCGAGACACGGCTTAATAATGGGTGAGTGAAAGGGGGGGGGAAACTGATTGATTGGGGGCACTCATCGTCAAATATTGTGGCAACAGATGAGGATGACCAGCACAGTTTGGCTGGCACTGATTTCAATGAGCCGTGGGATTCCAATGCGTGGGAGAATCTGATGGATTTGGCACGTTTTGGCGATGGTCAGGTGGAGGAAAGTCCACGCGCGTCGCAAATCGGTCTCTTTTGGAGTGTTTAACAAAAAGACAATTTAATTTTCAGAAAACGACAGCTTGGCAGTGATGGAGAAAGCGGCAAAAATGGTCAATTGTTCGCGCACTCAAATCCCTCATTTTACGACCGGAGAACACCGGCGGAGTTTGATGAGAGTGCACGGGACCAACTCGATGATGGACATTTCTGGGATCGGCTCCAACAAATTGAGTTATCCGATATCAACGGAAGCCGCTAACGAACCCATGAGAGCGAACGGACTCAATTTTGGCCAAAATAGCATCGGAAAACAACAACAACAAATACGCCATCATCGGCCCGTCCCTGCCTGCTCGTCGTCTGTCGATGAACTCAACGCTTACAATCAGCCGAACAAAGTCACGTCCATTTGTCCTTCTCTCGTCCCCGTCTTTTTGTCCTCTCGACTTCGCAATTTGGCACACGAACATCCCGGAGAAGAGGACCCAGCAAAAGTCATCCAGCGATATGTTGAAGAGTGAGTGGACACGGAATTTACAGCCCAATTTTGGGTCTGATGCTTTTTGTTTTAAGCCTTTCCAAGGATGACCAAACTCTTTTCGAGGCCGCTTTGCATCAGTTCATCGAATGCACTTTGCTTTCCAAGGAGAAGGATCCGTACGTGGTCATTCGGCGAGTGCGACAGTTCATCACCGGGTCAATAAATCACCAGTGTTTTGGCGTGACGCTGCGCTCCCATTTTCAGGATGAAGAATTATTTGATGAAAATCGGTGAGGCCGATTTGCATCCGATCATTAAGCGGGAGAGAAGTCGACTGAACATCGACGAATTCCTCAACATCGATGCGATCCTCGAAGAAGTTCTGGTCAAGATTCTGTTGTGTGAGTTTTCTGGAGCCAATGGGGTTTAAAAATTAGTTTCTACCATTTATTTAATTATATTTTCGTTTACCGGTCGGTCACATTTTAATTTTTAGCCAAATTGAAGGCCCATTTGTACCGTCTGATGATTTTGGAGAGCACCAGCAACGGCGAGCTGAGAAGGCTGTCTGAGAACATTGCGCAAGTGCGTGCGATGAGTGCGGCTGAGTTGGGTTTTCCGGAGGGCACCGAACTGCCGGACAGCGCCCGCATGGAACAGATTAGCAGACAGTTGCGCAAAATGCAGAACCATTACTCGCCGTTGAAGAAAGTGCAGCTGCTGCTCCGCGTCCTTTCGTTGGCCGTCCCTTTGGCCAATTCGCCGTCCGCTTGCGCAAATGACCATTCGTTTCGGCAACAAAACCATGGCCAAATGGGCGAATTCAGTCCCCAAACGCCGAAAGCGCATCAAAACAGCGGCAGCAGCAGCAGTTACTACGCATTGTCTCCCGCACTCTCCGCCGTCAGACATCGGACCAATTCGGCCAGTTCCTCCTGCGTCGCTGCTGCCGCCCTGAAACACCCGCCGGCCGACGGTCGTTTTTCACAATTTGACTAATTGCAACCGTCTTATATTCTACGGCTTCAGAATTAATCCGTTGGCTCGTCTATTTGTTGGCTCGCAGTTCGACCATCAATTGCGAAATCGAGGCTTGGTACATGTGGGAGCTTCTTCCGCAACAGGGTCCGTCAAATTTTCCATAAAATGATTTTCCCCGTCTGTTTTCAGTGCTCAACACCGGTGATGCCTCCTATTTCTTGTCCATTCTCTTTTCGGCTGTCCACGTCTTGAAGCACCCGGAGAGCCTTCGTCGGCTGAAGAACGTCGAGTTGGCCCGTAGTCAGTGCGGTGGAGTGCATCAGTCGTATCCTTTCGCCGACTTTATGGGCTCGCAATCGGTCCACCATTCCCATTTTGTTTTAACAATTTTTCCGCCCCGTTTAGACTCTGCAAGACTTTGACGATTCCGACCTCCTCTTACGCGTGGCAATTCTCAACGAACACGAAGGGACCATTGAGGTGAAGTTGGACTAGCCTTGCGATTTCCCTTTTTCATTTCAAATTCTTTTTCAGTATCATTCTTTCCCCATTTTGCCAAAAATGACTGTGGCGAAACTTTGCCGAATGATTGCCCACCAATTTTCGGTTACCAATCCCGAAGACTATCGACTGTAAGCGCATTTAAATGTCGTCGAGAATATTACGCGTTAAACTCGTCTTCAGCTACCTGATCTTTGACGATTACGAATCGCCTCCCCTCGAGCCCACTCAAATTCCTCATTTGCTGCGCAGTCAAATGAACGAGACGGAACGGCCACACCATTTGTTCGTCTACAAACGGGCGGACGTGAACATTTCGTACCCGGGGCAAGCGGTCGCTAACTTTTTCGCCTCAAACACGACGGTGCTGATGAATCCGCCGCCATTAGTTGTCACAAATATGAGGAACCATCGATGAAAAAAGACAAAAGGGTCCGATTGTTCAGATTTTGTTGGGCATTTTGTTCTCGCCACATGGTCCTCCATTTATTTGCCTCTGGATTTATTTGATTTCTATTTTAATTGTGCATTACGCCCCTTTGACAAATCAGCCTAGATTATTGTTTCCATTTCATTGCCAATCAGTTTGTTTATACCAGAGATACAGAATTTTGGAGCCCAAAATTTACTCGCAGTGTTTATTCTGAAATGCAAAATTTTTGTGTGTGGGGCCTAAACTACACAAGAGACCCCAGCGTTAGACAAATGTCATAAACCAATTTGCGTGTTTTTCGCCGCAAATTCAAAATTCACTCCATTAATATGACACTACCTAAATTTGACAGGGTTGGACCGTTTTAAAAATCCCACGTAAAAGTCAGTGGTGCCGAACCGTTCAATTTAACCATTCTACCGATGCCTAACCAATTTTTAACACAACCAATTAAAATTAGTGGGTGCCGCTTGTTAGTATCCACTTGGAATGAAGGGATTCGAACAGAACACGAACAGATTTATGCACGGAAATAATCATACGGATGAAGCACGATTTTGGGACAATAATTAAATAGCTAAAGCCTAAGAGTTAAGGAGTGTCGGCCACAGTGCTGTACAGAGGCAGCAACGGCGACCAGAAGACTTCCTCCTTTTTGCATTTCTGCACGCCTTATCTGGAGAGTCATAATTTGCACTAGAACCTGTCACTACACAGACATCAATAAATTGTCATTTATACATCTTGGGCGGATAAAAATAGAGGAACACAATCTAAATGAAGCAAGCGCAAATGAAGTCTATGAAAGAAAGGAGACAATTTTGAAAAAAGTTAATTTTCGTCTTAGTCATTCGTAGTCATTGCTTGCCTAAAAAAGCTCATAAGGTTTTTAGTAGGGGCAGCTGACAATTGGGGCAATTCGACTCCAATGGCACTCGAATAGTCGTCTCTTATCGAATTTTTGTCGGTGGAATTTTTGCGGCAAAATTCGACAAATGAACGAAAAGTCGGGAAGCGATTGCGAATGATGCGTGCTCGGTCGGTGCTCAACCCCGGGCAAACGGTCAATTGGCGAACCCAATAATCGGAAACAGTAGCGGCATGGGCTTTTTTGCTCTCTTGTTGAAACGAGTCGAAAGGGGGGCCAGTGACCTGAAGGGAATTCAGTGGTTAAGGTGGGCATTCGGAAATGCGAGTTGTTAAGGTGGGCATTCGGAAATGCGAGTTGTTAAGCTCTATCCCCTCCCCCTTTTTATTTTGGTATAATCCGCTTCATCCCCTCCCATGGATTCAATTTGAACAATTGAACAGTAATTTCACATTTTGATGTCGGTCACTAAAGTAAAAACCATCAGCAAATTGTTTTTTTCTGACGACCTTTTGCTTCGAACAACGCTCTCTGAGCCATCGCGTCAAATTTTGCAGAAATTTGGCCGTCCCCTGCACATTCGGCGTCCGATGGACGAGGAAACCGCTCTCCACGCCGCTCGACACCATCGCCTGCTCCAACTGCCGGTCGTTGGCCGTCGTCCCTCCCTCCAGCACAAAAACAACATTTCTTAGCCCACACTTTTTCAGCCGCTGTTTCTGCTCCAAATAGCGCGTTTCTTTGATGCTCCTCTGAATGGAAATGAATATTCTCTTTAAAATGGAAATAAAACCCGGAGGTCGTCGAGGGTTTTCCTCTCCACCACATAATCCAACACCAATTCCTGTCTTTTGCCCTCCCAATTTGTCCGCTGCAACACCCAAAGATAGTCGCCAACCTTAAAATGCAATTAATTGTGATTATCGACGGACGAAAGAAAGGACCGAAAGCGGACGACTCTCAAACGAAACGCCCATTGTGGCCAAATGTTCGCCAATTCCTTTGATCTTTCGCTGAGTTCTCGCGCCGGCAATGTGCTCGCGGTTGTCCGTGATTAGCAGAAGATGACTTTGGGCAAATTGTTCGGGCGAATGGCTCAGCAGCAGCGAAGGTTTGGCAACGGAGGAAGACGGAGAGAGAAGGACAATGTCCAAGTCATTTGATGGGGAGAGGGACGGCACAGCGGAAGAGGAGGACGGAGGAAGCGAGTTAAGGACAGAGGCACTGCTCGAACTGCTTGAAGTGGGCGGAGGAGACATTGCGACAATTGGCCGACAATTCTAAACATGGAAAAGGGAATTAAATTGGTTTGAATTGGTTGCAATTGAGTGGACACCTCAAAAGCAAAAGAAGAAATGGCTGGTTGTGAAACAGAAACATTCAGCAAATGATCAAAGTCCATCACTTCCAATGACTCCGACTTATGCATGACTACGCATTCTTGCGAATTTGACCGTACTAAGGGAGCCGCTGAAAGAAAAAAAAACTCTGTACTGCTTGGAAAGATGTCATAAAGTTCAACGCACTTTCAAAATGGTGTCCTTTTTGTTTTCCGTTCGTTTGACTCTTTTGCTGTTGGCCAATTTGACTTGGAATTGCCTTTCGCTGTTTGGCGCCCGCCACTAAGGGAACTCGTCCACCGTTTTCAGTTGACGATTGCTCGACTAACACAAAAGCCTCGCCACTTTTCAGAGACTTTATTTGGCCAATTGTAGGGGATTCTGTGCAAAAGTGAGTAGCGCATGTGAATTTCCAAGCCGAAGACAATCGGGTCGCAATGTCAACGCCAATTCCTGGATTTTTAACATCTCATTGACATTAATTGCAATTAATAAAATTATGTATTCACCTCGGATTTTTCTTAGGTCTGAAAAGCCATTGACGTCGAGCGGAAACAATTTGAGATTGCATAATGCTTTCCGAAGAACAAAAGCGTGATTTTTATTACCACTGTCCTTTAATATTTTGTCTCTCCATTCGGTGAGTGCTCTTTCATAGAACATTTTCTCAGAAAACTCGAGTCGAACTTTAGCTCGTTTAAGCTTCTCAGCCATTGGTTAAATGTTAGAACTAAAAAATTGGGTACTTTTTCACTTTACGCCAGATAAAAAAAATATTCTGGGATTTTCGGAGTCGCTGATCACGAATGTGGCATTCATTTCGAACAATTTCGGAACCAGGACCCGAATTCGAACAAAAAGTCAAAATTGTTCGTCTCATTTACCCATGTGAATAGTTGTTTTCTTCTTTTCTCATGTCTTCAACGCATTTGTATTGCCATTCCATCCATTTGAATCGATTTTGGAAGATAAATATGAATTTTGTTGAAAAATGAAATTTTGACTTTTTGTTCGAATTCGGGTCCGGGGTTCGAAATTGGTCGAAATGAATGTCATATTCGTGATCAGCGACCCCGAAAACTCCAGAAAAAAAATTAAAAATTATTTTATGTGGCGTAAAGTGAAAAAGTACCAAAAATTGGCATTATTTGTCATATGTAAGAGAACGGTTTTTAATATGGCTGTAGAAGCTTTAAATTAGGCTGAAAATAGGCTCTATTCCAGTTTTCGCGTCCAATGAATGACCAACTTAGTTTCTTATTTGGTCAATGTCTATACATTCTTGGGATGTATCAAACGAAAGCTTAAAATCTACACTATGGGTCAAGCTTAGCGTCAGACAAAATGTCACATAAAGCCAATTTGCGTAATTTTTTGCCGGAAATTCAAAAAATCCACTACATTATATGGCACCAAATTTTGTCATGTACCGATTTAAATCCCCCGCATAAGTCATGGGTGCCGAACCGTCAATTTAACCATTTTACTGATTCCTAACCAATTTTTAACACACCAATCAATAAAAATTAGTGGGTGTCGCTTGTTAGTATCCACTTGCAATGAAGGGGTTCAATACTCGAACAGAACACGAACAAATTTATGCACGGAAATAATCATACGGATGAAGCACGATTTTGGGACAATAATTAAATAGTTAAAGCCTAAGAGATTCAGAACAACTAGCAAATCTCCACATTACGCAATATAAAGTCATCATCATAGATCGGTCCTCCCATTATGCTTTCTTCTCCAATTCGATCAGGTGTTTCACTCCGTCGTACATCTGCTTCACCGCTTCGAACTCCGTGAGACCAAGACGGGCCTTGTTGCTGATGTCATAAACGCCGCCAGCGCTAAGTAAAGGACAATTGTTTCAAAAACAGAACATAAACAATTACCTCTCGGAATGTTCGCCGTGAATCCCGCGGATTTGCAATTTCAGGCCGTCGCAGATGGACTTGAAGTCGGGTTTTGCGCTGATCTTCGGAAGTCGGATATGCACACTCGCGCGAACAGTCGTTCCCAAGTTGGTAGGACAGAAAGTCAGC
This sequence comes from Heterodera glycines, assembly GCA_004148225.2. NCBI lineage: Eukaryota > Metazoa > Nematoda > Chromadorea > Rhabditida > Heteroderidae > Heterodera > Heterodera glycines. Next base: position 4,636,572 of record CP049705.1, on the reverse strand, counting down.
CAGCCAAGACGGTCGTCACGCGAAAACGGAACTTTCGATTCGATGGCCTTGACTCCCTTTATGAGACGCTCCAGCACTTGTCCAACATTGCCGCCATTTTGCATCGAAATGATACGGAGGTGCTTAATTGAAAATCGATATCAAGATGGAATGAAACAAACAAACATACATCTTCCTCGTTGACCCACACCAAAAAGGTTTTCTTGGCGTTATGGAAAATTCCGCGTCCGGTGGGCCAATAACGGCAAGCATTGGCCTCCTGCAGAAAACGGTCGCCCTCTTTAAACAAGAAGTGGTCGGCAATCAGCTAAACATTCCAAAAATTAATGACTTATTATTTGTTGGACCGAACCTGATTTTGGACGTCCTTGGTCATGCCCTGGAGCGGATAGTAGGTGCCTCCCAACTCGGCATCTAAAACATAATGTTACAAAGAAAATAATTAGCGGTTGCCTACCGCTCTTCAGCTGCTCGAAGACCGCTTTGACCTTTGATTCCATCTCGACGTAATTCTCCTTGGTCAAGCATGGGTTGAATGGATACCCCTGAATACGACTGTTTTTTGGTATGTTAAATTCAAACAAACACCTGAAGAGAGCGGCCGCAACGAACGCGAGTCGAATTGATGAATTTCCCCTCCGGGTCCAAGTCCGTCAGCAGTTGAGTCTTCCCCTCACCAAGGTCCGTTGCCGGTTGCTTGCTGCTCGGTCCAAAGCCACCATGATAGTCGTTGATGATCGGGTCGAACAATGGTTTGAAGAGTGTGTAAGCCTCGGCTGAATGAATATTTATGGTTGTGATTATGCATAGCAATTTACTGACCATCTGGCGCATACACGCCGACACCACTGTCCAAGTTGGCAACCCCCGACTGGATGACGTCCAAAAAAGTCGCTCCGAGCTTGGTACGCTTGTCCTTGCATGCATCGACGACGTCCTTGGTGAGGTACTTCTTCAACAACGATTTGCAATCAGCCGCCGCCTGAAAGTTAGTTCAAAATTAGAATAGTTAACACACACATTGTGTGCACCTGAAGCTTTTTGTAGCCAGCCTCAATTTTGTCAATTACTTCCTGAGGGACAGCCATTTTGGTTTATTTCAAATAATATGTGTGTCTGAAAATAAAAATATGCATTTAAAGAGAGGACAAAGTTAGTGTAAGAAACAGAGATGATCAAATTGGAGTTCAAAAAAATGAGTGAATGACGGACATACGAGAACGCATGAATTTATATACTAAAATTTCTCTGGAGACTCACTTTGGCTATGGGTCAACTTCACTGTGCAGAGAAAAGCATAGTACTATTTCATCGTTTCTCTTTTTCTTTGTAATTTTTCTCACTTTGGCGTACTATCTATTCATTTTAATTACCTATATAAAAAACAACTTTTCGTCGTGACGTTTACCTTTTTATCTACATGTTAAATCCGCTTTAAACTTTGCATATCAATAGAGAAAAAAATTCTGCATAGATTTCTATGTTGAATTTTTGAATTTATCTGTTAGTTCAAGTTATAGGACAAACAAAAAATAATATTTCTTTTCCTCTCATCTTGGCGTTCTTTTTTCAAGTCTCTAACACATGAAAAAACATCAATTCGCAAATTCTAATAATTTTGCTTATAAAGATACAAATCACTTTGGACATTTAGAAAAAATAAAAATAAATAAATTTTAGCATTTTGGTTAAAAAGAGCTGCCTAGACCTTGAGTTATAACGTAATGAAAATTTGAAACTCTCACAACTTTTTTTATGAGTTAAATTGCTTAACGTTTTTAAAGTTGAGATTTGTGTAACTCTCGGGGATAAAAGAATAATGAGAGGAATAAAGTTAGCAAGCAAAGTAAACTGAGATGATTTTGATAACAAAGGCAAAATTTTTAAAGATGCGAAAGCTGAGGTGAAGAAAGAAGTAACCTCGACGAGGAGAAAAGTTTGTATTTTATATTGATCATCTCAGTCAGCAAAAGTCCGACTCAACTTGTCTACCTGGGATGAAAATACAAGAAATGGAGAGCAGTGAGGAGAAATGACAGCAGTTATGTCTGTCAGCTCTCACTAAATGAGAGAAAAGGGAAATGAGAATTTGTGAAAGGAGCAGAAGGCGCTGCTTAAAAGTGCAGCAGCAGCAGATGAATGAAGCGATAATGAAAAAGAATGAATGAATGAAATGAGGGAGTGACAGAAAAGAAGGAAAGATTTAATGAATTTCGAGAAGAATATGAAAAGTGTCAAAAGTTAAACAAACTAGAGGAGAACATAAAGTATCGGAAGTTACAAAAGGGTCAACTCTCAACAAAGCAATGGACCGAAAAAAAAAGTTTATGAAATGTTTGTTTTGCTTGTGAAGGGTCTGTTCGTTTTATAATGTAATGCGAAATGAGTTTGTGATTTTTGTTCTTTAGTCAACGACCGCACTTTGATTTTAATATTTTACAAACAAATGAAATCGTTTCGAAATTTTTTCCTCAAATTATTACCGTATTTCTCAGTATAGTACCCAAGTGGTCCCTGTGTCGGGCCAACCCTAAATGAAGTTAAATACCATGAACCATTTTCTCTATTTATGGAACATTATGGAGAAATATACAAACAAAAATCATTTGCCGACGAAGCCTTAGGTGGTGGAGGAATTGAAAAAAAACGTCAGAAAAGTGGCACAGAACGGGGCAACGCGAACAAACAAACAAAAAGCGAACAAACAAACAGCGAATGTCAGTCAAAGTTCTCTTTCCATTTATCCGACAATCACAACCAGTTGAGTTGGGCCGAGTGTCACACAAAAATAAATCGGCGATTTGGACTTCTCCTCATTTACCAACAAATTCACCTATTAGCGAAGCCAACAATTATTCATACCTTCCATTGTTATTGCTCCAAAAAGAAGACCAAAAATGGAAGCACCCGCTGAAATTGACGAAATATACAGGCCACATGAAGCCAGAATTCACGAAGCCTTTTTTAATACGCTTTCCAAACCAATTCATAGCAAAAACGAAAGAAGGAACCGAGCAGAAGGAATCTTCACAACATCGGTCATTGCCGTGATTTAAAATAGTTGAAAAAGATACGTTTTAAGGAAAGTCAACAGGACAGGGAAAGAATACACGTCACATGGCGCCATTTTGGTCAAAAGACCAAGTTCTTCCTTGACCGTAATGAACATGATTTGTTTGAGGTGCTTATTGGGCCAATGTTTAATGACTGGATGAAGAAAGACGAGATTGGGACTGGGATTGACACACAGCTGAATCGGGGCGGGATTTATGGGATCGAAATCCATTAGTCGAGATCACTAGTGACAAATGAGAAGTTAATTTCCCGAATGCCACAAATGGCCGATCTTTTTCATTTCTTTTATAGGCGCTTCACCGGAAAATTCGCAGTGAATTGCCAAATTTTCGGGGCAATTTGGCCTTCCGAGATGACAACAGTCGTGAAGTCAAACAAATGGTATTGTATTAACTTTGTCCGCCTTTTAAAGGTTATTCTCAAATGCGATCGGCAAATCAGAGAAGCGGCTGCCCGAAGGGACAATCGCCTGCACATTTTCACCACTCTCTCCGAAAGCCCTTCCCTTTTCTTGGCCGCGTCTGAGATTGGCACTTTGAGTGCGAGTCGTCCCTCCTCGAGGGCACCGCTTGGCTCTCCGATATCCGTGGCAGACAGTTCTTCTCCGCTGTTGCGGCCGGAAGAGAGACAACGCGAAGAAAATTTCCTGGAAAGAGCGCGAGAAGAAGTGGCAAACGGAGGGATAGGGCAACAGCAAATCGACGAATCGGCGAGAAGGGTGCAAATCGCATCGCTGGCATACCCTTTTTGGCCTGCGGGCCAAATGCCTATATTCTTCCGCAGTTGTTGGATTGGTCCAAACAAATTCATATACGGCGGAGGATGGGGCGGGTGGGGACCGATACCATCGCGGAAGGTAATTACACGAATTATTTACGGAAACAAATTAGTGATTTCAGTATTGGAATTGTGCGGTTGGAGGAGGAAGGCCGCCATGGTGAAGATGCAGTGATGGAAATATATTGTTTGATCGATCAAAAGAGAATTTGTTTTTGCATAAATAAGCTTAGCTTCCACACTATTTGTTTAAAGTTTTAAAAATAGAAAATTTTGATTTTACACACTCACCAAAATTAATAAAAATTTAGATTTATTTTGAATTTATTTCTTAAATGATTTAATTATTGCGAGAGTTTTAACTTACATCAGCGAATTAAGAGAAATTTTATGTTCAACATCAAAATAAAATTAAACCAGCAGATTTTTAGTGTCCATTTGTTTCAATACGATTTTTAGCAACAAAAAAAGTCGTAGCTTACTTATTATTAATTTGCATTCAATGAATCCTGTTAGAATATTAAAGCAAAATGCCCAGGAGGAACGTGGAGAAACTGCGAGACTTTCTTCATTTGTTGGGGCATGTGCCATTGGTGACTTGGTCAAAACGACTTTAGGGCCTAAAGGGATGGTAATCACAAATTTACATAATTTATCAAATTAATGTTTTCAAAACAGGACAAAATTCTCGTCAGCGGTAGGGGCGAACACCAAAATGTTCAAGTGACAAACGATGGTGCGACAATTCTGAAATCGATCGGTGTTGATAACCCTGCAGCAAAAGTTCTTGTCGGTTCGTTGCTAAAAATGGCCAAAGAATTAATGAGAATAAACGCAAGCTTAATTTGTAAAAATTACTCATTCGGCATAATTATTTATTGCCAGAATTAGGTAATGGTTACTTTTCAATTTTTCAGATATTTCTCTGACCCAGGACAAGGAAGTGGGCGATGGGACAACGTCGGTGACTGTCTTTGCGGCCGAATTGCTCAGAGAGGCGGAAGTTATGATTGGACAGCGAATTCATCCGCAAGTTATTGTTTCCGGCTATCGAAAGGCTGTTCGAGTTGCGAAGGACGCACTTGAAAATGCTGCCCAAGCATCAGGGTAATTAGATTGAATTAACAATTGGAAAGCAATTTGAAAATAATACATATCCTACAGAGAGCATTTGCGCGAAGATTTGCTGAAAATTGCGAAGACTTCACTGGGTTCCAAGATTCTTTCCCAGCATTCCAACCATTTTGCCAAATTGGCGGTCGATGCCGTCCTCCGACTCGGCCCCAACGGCGCTTTGGACTCCATCCAAGTGATTAAAAAACTGGGTGGATCGATGGAAGATTCGTACCTTGACGAGGGATTTTTGCTGGAGAAGAAGGCCGGCATGTACCAACCACAGCGAATTGAAGACGCCAAAATTCTTATTGCAAATTCTCCGATGGACCAGGACAAAGTGGCAAATTTACACAGCATTTTACTTTTATTTTGTGTTTAGATAAAAGTTTTCGGAAGCAGAATTCGAGTGGATTCAGTGGCAAAAATTGCCGAATTGGAACAAGCGGAAAAAGACAAAATGAAGCAGAAAGTGGAGAATATTTGCAATCACGGCATCAATGTGTTCATCAATCGTCAGCTCATTTACAATTACCCCGAACAATTGTTCGCTGATCGGAAAGTGATGGCCATCGAACACGCCGACTTTGAGGGCATCGAACGATTGGCACTTGTATTAGGCATGTCCCATATAACTTCCATTTGAACGGGCCTGTTTCATAACTCAACTTTTTCTAAGGTGGCGAAATTGCTTCAACATTTGACAGTCCATCGGAGGTGAAATTGGGTAGCTGCAAACTCATTGAAGAAGTCACCGTTGGCGAAGACACTTTGCTCCGCTTTTCCGGTGTCCCGCTTGGTAATGATGGACCATTATTTGCTTTTTCGTCTATTCCTTTCCGTCAAGGCAATGCATGTTCCGTTGTGCTTCGTGGGTCCACCCAGCAAATCATTGATGAAGCAGAACGTTCGTTGCACGACGCGCTTTGTGTGCTGAGTACGCATGTGAAAGACCAACGCGTGGTGCCCGGGGCGGGCGCATCGGAAATGCTCATGGCAATGGCAGTGATGGGCGAAAGTCAAAAGGTCGTTCTGACCAAACAGAGGCTGGCAATGAAACAATGGAAATTAGGTGGCCGGGAAGGAGTCCATCGCAATGGAAGCATTCGCACGGGCACTCGCCAAATTGCCCACAATCATTTGCGACAACGCCGGACTGGACAGTGCCGAAATCATTTCGCATGTGCGAGCCGAACACAGCAAAGGGAATCGCCAATTTGGCATTGGTAAGAAAAAAGACCCAAACTTAGAAGTTATTACGTGGATTAGATGTTGAAAATGGTCGTATGGCGGATGTTTACGAGTTGGGCGTGTTGGAGTCGTACAACGTTAAATTGGGCGTGCTTTGCAGTGGCGCCGAAGCGGCCGAGCAGGTCCCTCCGGCATTGAATTATTGTCAATAGACTTTTCTTTGAAGCTTCTCCGTGTCGATTGCATCATCAAATGCGCGCCGCGCCCTCGCACGAAGGACCGTCGTCCGTGCTGAGAAAACGCAGCTAGCGAATGCGAATTATTGAAGACGCGCACAGGAAAAGGAATACTTCATTGCTTGCTTTACCGTACTTTGTTATTGTTTTTTGACATGTTAAAACCTTAAAAACCGAGCCATCACTGCGTAATTAAATCTCGTCGATTTTTCTTTCATAAATCGAATGCTTTTTCCTTAAAAGTTTGTTTAATCGAAAAATTGAAAGTGTTTATTAAATATTTTCCATTTGAATTTCAACTTTAAAGTGTCATCCACCTTTTTCAGCTTGTCCTTTTGTAATTAGCCTGTTCGTAAATCCGTTCTCAATGTTCGTTCCCCCCCCCCAATTCGAATGCTTTTGCTCCTTTTCAGGGCCTCTCTTTTGTCGCGGGTGCTTTACGTCACTTCGATCTTCTTCGTCTTTTTGTACCTCCTGGTGCCTGCACTGTTTTTCTTCTTCCCCACTTTTATGCAGCACATTTTCTTCCTTCATTTTGGTCATTTCCATTCCCATTGTGCCCTTTTTTGTCTTTTTATGATTCCTTTTTTAGTTTGCTTTCCATTCGTCGATTACCACAATTTGGCTCACCACGGCGTCCGTTCCCGGGGGCGTAACTTTTATTTGCGTGAGCGCGACCTTAAAACGGCAAAGAGTACAGAAAATGTTGCGAAAGATGAGCCGACCATCGGAGTATGGCACATTTTACCCGCTTCTCTCTCCGCTGAGAAGGAACGATCGATGGATGACGCGGAGATGGAGCAGTCGCTGAATGAAGGGCCCAACGCATTGTTCATTTACCTGCACGGAAATTCCTTCGATCGGACCACGAGCCACCGGTGCGAATTGTACAACATTTTGTCCGCCATGGATTTCCACGTGCTTGCCGTGGACTATCGCGGTGAGTGGGAAAGAAACAAAAGTAAAGTGCCATTGCGGTAAGGGAAAATGGCATTTGTTAGGTTATGGTGACTCGACAGGGCATCCGAATGAGGACGGCGTGAATGCCGATGCGCATGCCATTTATGACTACGCCAGACTAAAAGCGCCGTCGAAGGACATTTATGTGTGGGGCCATTCCATGGTTAGCCATGTCAAACAAACCGCTTTCTTTTTTGCTAATTTACACTCCATTTTCAAGGGTACGGGCGTCGCCACGCGACTCGTCGCCGAACTGAGCGACGCCGGCAGAGCGCCGAAAGCGTTGGTACTCGAGTCGCCGTTTAACAATGTTTGGTTTCTGCTCAATGCATTTAAAAGAGCAATGATAAATTCTCAGCTGCGCGACGTGGTCAGAAATCACCCGTTCAGTTTGCCCTTCCGCTTTTTGCCTTGGTTCAACACGACCATTGTCCACCCGCTGATTCAGTCGGGACTGAGAATGAATTCGGACGAGCGAATCCAACGGTAAGATCGAGGGAGTGTGGGTTAAATTTAAAAAAAATGATTTCAAATTTTTTCAAAATATCATCCCCCTTAAAAGTTTTTTTTAAATTTTCTCCCAAACTGACCTTCCATGCGGTCTTTTCCAGGGTTGCTTGTCCTATTCTCGTTTTGCATGCGGAGGATGACCATATCATTCCCGTCAATTTGGGCAAAAAATTGGTCAAGTCGGCGAGGGAGGCACACCGCGAAGTGACCTACTTGGAATTTGAGAGCATTTTGGAGTACAAACACAAATACATCCATCGTGCGCCCGAGTTGCCCGATGTGATCAGGTGAAAGCATTTGAACACTTCGCAATGGGAAAGAGAAATGAATGGCATTTTATTTTGCAGAGAGTTCTTAGAGAGGGGACACCTTCAGAAACGGAGCAAAAACCGAATTGAGCAGGGAAACGAAGGAGTGAAGGTGGAATTGTGAGAAGAGGACAACAATTGGAATCAATGGAAGAATGAATGCTTTTACCATATAATACCAATAATTAGGCCAGCTTATTAACTCGATTTCAATTGTTAAAGTGCAATTAACACAACTCTGTTTGATCCCTTAATTGTGAATGACTTTGAAATTGAAAGAAAGTTTGAACAAAAAATAAGGAAGAAATTGAAGTTGGAACGGATTTCGTTGCCTTTTATAAATGCGGATGATTTCATTGTCATTTGATTAATATTGCTTGAGAAAAACAACGCTTTTCCCTTTCTTCGCTTTCTGTTGTAATTCATTTTGTCGCTTTATTTACCTCATTAAAAAGGCGTCAATCACTTCCCTTTCAATGGAGTCGCTTTTCGGCTGTCACTTTCTTATGATGATGACATTTCTGCGTAATGTTTTGACTGAACAGCCTGTGATTGATCATCTTTTGCGTGCTGTTAACGCCACTCATTTGCGGTTGTTTCCCCCCTCCCTCCCCCCTCCACTCAATCCTCCAAATTGCATTTTTTGCTTCTTCCCTTCCCTTGGTGGAATATAATTACCGAAGAAGTGAATCCGACGAGCATCGCGGCATCCATCAGAAAAAGAAGAAGACGCATGCCGGGCAAATGACTGAAATTAAATAAAATTAAATTTTTATTAAATTAAATTTCAATTAAAATGAAACGAATGGCGAAACAAAAGTCCCTTCGATCGGCCGAATGGGCGTTGTTTTTCCTCCTTTCTCCGCTGGCTGGGCTGCCCTTTCCCTCTGCTTGCTGATTATTGCGGATGCCGTTGACCCATTTTCTCTTCGAATGCGCGGCGTTTGCAAAAGCAAAAGCCGGTCTCTCTCTCTCTTTCCCTCTGTCCGCCGGGCATTGCGAAAAATGGCTGAAGAGGAGCAGAGAGAGCACTTTCGCTTCTGCTGGCACTGCCCCGGTTTTTCCGGGGCCGCCCTTCGCCCCCGCGGCACTTTCACCGTCCGAACCGGTGGCAGTGCCGGGGGTATGGCGGCGGTGACATGAGAGAGGACGGCCGATGACCCAAATCCGCCGCTGCGATGCTCCCCGCCCGGCGGACGACGTCGACCCGTGACAACAACTTTCACTCATTCTTTTTTTGCGTGTTGCGCCGAACGAAAGGAGGCAACGAACAACAGCGACGGAGGCGCAAAAGGAGAGGAGGAAAAGCAACAAACATTCAGCGGGTGCGAGCAGTACACGGCACATTGCGAAAATCCGCCGTATCAACGCCCTTATCACCCATTCAACAATAATGGCCTCTCTGAGTGCGGCCCTACAGTCCCAACACGGCACAACGGGCGCTCATCGGCACTTTCACACTGAACCATTCGTCGGATCGACCATTGTCAGTTGCCAAAAAAGCAAAAGGGCATTGGCATTCCTTACGTTTCAGCGTCTTCAGCTTAGCCAATCGGCCGCTTCCGCCGGCGTTGTGCCTTCGCCGGCGCCGCTTTTCACCCCTTTGGCACCGTCCGCCCATTCGGTCGGTCCGTCGCCCTCCCACCACCACAATTTGGGGCTCAACCATTTTCTGCTTTCGTCCGCCCCTTCTACCTCTTCGTCTCTGTTAAATGCCTTCGGTCGGTCCTCCCTCCGGCAGCCGTTCCATTCGCCGTCTCCCCATTGGCTGACTTTGGAAGGGATGGCCCCGCTAACGACGGCTCAATTCCCTCCGGCAGAAAGTACACCCAAATTTCAAGGATTTTATGAGCAATGTTTCCCTTTTTTAGCATATGCCGACCCGTCACAGCATCAAGCCAAAGAATTAGCTGACCAACAGCTTCAGCAATGCTCACAATCGGTCGGCTCGGATGCCAGCACCTTCTCATTCTCATGCTCCGGCAGTGGGGACAGTGACGGGCGGAGCTGTTCCTCCGGCTCATTCTCAGGCACTCATCAGCAAAATGTCCATCAACGCACATCCACCGAGCAAAATGCCAACAATGTGCAGCTTTCAAAAGTCCTACCCGTCACGCAAAATGCACAACAAACGGAGCCAAACGGACAACAGAGACCCAAAAAGTCATTAGTCCGTGACGAAGCTTATTGGGAGAGACGCCGGAAAAACAATGACGCGGCCAAACGGAGCAGAGACTCGCGCCGGAAAAAGGTCGCTTTGCTTTTCCTTTTTTGGCTTTTCCTTTTTTGGCGTTTCTTTTTCCATTTTCACCTTTCCCCGTCCATTCACAGGAGGACGAAGTGGCTGTTCGTGCTGTGGTCCTTGAGCAAGAGAATTTGCAACTACGTTTTGAAGTTGAGCGACTTCGGACGGAAATTGAACGCCATCGAATCGTAGCATTTGGCGACGCATTGATCGCTGTTGCCAACGCAGAAAATGCCGTGGAAATCGCTGTGGGTAAAGTGCCAATTTCCTCGGCTGCGATGGCCCAACTGACGACAGCCGCCACAGCGATGGGAATGGCCAAACAAATTGCGAACCCTTAGACGACGAGGAAGAAGCTTTAATGATTTAACTCCAAATTCGATCTTTTTGTCACATTCTTCCTCTTTTTCTAAATATGTCCTTTGGTTTTTAATCGGTGGCCTTTGAACGCATTAAAAATTTAACAGATTTAATGGGCATCGATCGGGCGACAGAAATGCCTTTCACGAGAATTTGGGGTGGGACGGGGGGGAGGAAAGAATGTGCGGCAAAGGTATTTTTGCCCCTTTTCCCCCATCCAGCGGTGGATTTGATGAAGGAGTGAAAAAAGGCTGCCAACAGTTGTTCAGGCAGATGATGAGGAACAGAGAGGGGCCGGCGGAAGACGGAGGAATGAATGGGGGGGGGGGGGGACGGCGCCCCTTTCCCGTCCATCGTTTGCCCTCATAAAAAGGGACGTGAATTGGCCCTGGAACATTTCCTCTCTTCTTCCTTCGTTTCATTCTCAGCTTAATTTGTTGTTGACTCTTCAGATGGCCCTTTTCCCTCTCTTTTTCGCCGCTTTTGTCCTTTTTGGCACTGTCCAAAATTGCGTGCACAACGGAATAACCTACAGAAATGGCGACGAATGGGTTGAGCCCGGGGGGGGGCAGCAAAAACCCAAATAAATTGCCCTCACTTTTCAGCTCGAACGGAGTGCCTTTATAATGCGATGCACTGTAAAGCAAAAGATTTCCCGTTCATTTATTAAGCTGATCCGAAATTTTTCCCATTTGCTCAGATTAATGCGAATGGTTCCTGGCGGACTGAAGTGGCGGCATGTACAATTCCGGACGGACGACGAGTGGCCGTCAATTCAGCCATGGAGGACGGAAGCGACGAATGGCAGTGCAAAATGGACGGGTCGGGAATGGTCACTCTCGTACAGGTGGGCCAACGAATGCGTTGCTTTTCCACCAGTTCTGTCGTTTAGGGCGCCAATCCAAACGCGCGATGCGATGGTCGCCCAGTGGGTGGGCCAATGGCAATTGAAATGGAGAGGGGGCTAAGCTCATTGTCACCACTCAGGAAGCATTTGGCAAGAGAAGTCATTCGAGTTGGAGTGTCGGCCTGGCGGCTACCGACGTTTGTTGGCATGCATCACCGAGGACGGACAGCGCGTTCCCGGTGGGTGCCACCAGCAGAAAATCAAAAATTAAAATAAAAAAAAAAAGGAAAAAAAAAAAAAATAAAAAAAAAAAAAAAAAACTAAAAGTTTAAAACAATGACCAAAAACCAAATTAACTATTAAACGTAAGGAAAGAGTTGAGGGGGTGGCGTAGTAGTCTCAACCCACCTGAGAACTGGGCCGGCGGACCCCCTCCCTGGGGCCGACGACTTTTCTCTCTTCGGCGGAGGGTTCGTTTTTCGTAACCCCCTCCCCCAGTGGGCCTTTTTTCCCTGGGAGTGCCTAAAATTGTCAAATTTTGCAATTTCTATTTTTATTTCAGTGAACGGAACTCGAGTTGTGAATGGTACAGAGACGAGAGAGAAGAATGGCCCAATTTAAAAACTGCGAATTAAGGGTTCACAATGGTCTGCCAACAATTCGGCAATGGGACGGTCATTTTCCACGGGACGAAAAACGGTGAGAGAGGGCGGTGGGGGGGGGGAGGGAGGACAATTGAAAGAAGTCTTTATTAAAGTTCGTCCGGCAGACCCCATTTACAGCCGACTTGGAGGAGGTCAACAGACTTACTACGGACAGAGTAATGGTGAAGTGCGATGCAATGACGAAACGGGCCTTCCCCGGACTGTCGGGTAATTCCGCCGAGTTTTAAGGCCGAATTCGCATATTTTTTGTCGACAGTTCCTTTTGGACGGAGAACCATCGCTTCAACAAAACATGCCGACCCAACGGAGCGGTGGAAGTGGTGAACTGTGTGAGCAAAGACGGATACCAAATACCGTTGAACAGCCAAGTGATCCGTGCCGGAGCCAAGTACAGGTACAGAAGAGACAGAGGGAGGGCGGGGGGGGGACAAAATGAATTCGAGGGGACTTTGGAAAAGTTTGTAATTTAGTTGTGAAATGACGCCTCAGGGCATCATCCGTTTCACTGCTGGGCCAGCGGATGAATGAACAATTTGAGGGCATAAAACGAGTTTAAGAACACACTAATGTATTCATATTAAGTTAACATCGCCATTTAATTTTCAATTTTTGTATAAATGCAAATTAAAATGATTGTTTTTTTGGATGTTTTTTCATTACCAAGTGACTAATTTTGACCAAAACCTTCTGATGGCACAAATCTTTAACTATTAAATGTTTCACTACACGGTTTGTATGCTTCTAGTGTTTATTATGAGGGATGAGGGGTTATTCTTAGTTTTTTCGAGCCATAATCATGTGTTGAGTGAATTGACAATTGTTTTGATTTATTTCATTTTGGCAAAATGTTTTCCTTTTATTTTCCCCTTGGGCCTTCAAAATGCTAACTTAAATTGTTTGACAGAAAATGGGCGTTGGTTTTCTCCTTGTCCAACTAATCTTGTTATCGGTTCTGACACTTTTTTTGTTGAACAAATATGCCCAGCTTCGCAATCAAAGATTGATCGTTCTCTTCTCGACTTTCTTTGGTAAAATTGGGAGGTTTTCTTTTTTTTTAAGTCTTTCCCCAGGTTGGTTCTTCTCCTTTTCGATTATTATTGTTCTGCCAGTTGATGTTGCCATTGTTTGTTTTTTATCTTTTAATAATTTTAATTTAGTTTTTTAGACATTTTACAAAAAGTGTTTGGTCGAGCAAAGCAATCACTCACAAAATGATGGTACAGGAATCTCTGATGTTCAAAAGATTGATGAATATTTGGACCGAAATGAATCGTTTTTGGTCTGTGAACAGCCAAAAGGATTTGTCGAGGTGTCATTCCATGATTAAAATTATAAGTTTCATCTTTTTAAATTTTCAGGATAATTTTTTGTTGATGTTGTGGCGAATAGTTTATTGGAGTTCTCAATTTCTTACTTGGTTTTCAAAAATTCATTTTTATTAATTGGTTTATTTTTAAGGATTTTATTACCGATGATGCAAAGTTACGCCAAAGCTGGCGAATTTACGGTTAAGGGTCGTGTTAAATACGCGTTGTATAGTAATGCGCTTTACTATGGCATTTATTTGGCCGCTTTTATGCTTTTGTTGCTTTACGCTGTGTCGCGAGGAGTTCCTTTGGATTTGTACGTAAAATGCTCATTTTGTTTTTCATTATTCCGTTATTTTCAGTGAGAATCTCAAGGTTTTGCTGATTGCCGCTTCGAACACATGGGGCTTGTTCCAACTCGTCGTTTTGCTTGGCTATGGCCTAATCGAAGTCCCTCGACAGTTTTGGGGTCTCGGGAAGAAAGGTGGGAAAAAAACATTCTCCATTTGATTTTGGGTTTGTTTTCGGTTATCGACTAAAGCGGACGTACTTTGATATTGACAAATTGTCTTCCGAGAAAAACGAAGCCGATGAATCAATTTGTGAACTTTACGCGTAAATTTATCTTAAACTTAACAATATCGTTAATTTTGGCGTTTGTTTAGCGAAACAAAAAATGCGTTGAATTTGCTGAAAAGTGCCAGTGGCCCGTCGAGAGAAAAAGTGAAACAAATTGCTGCCAAATTTCCTTACGAATTTGTAAAACATTTGAATGGGTTTGGCGTTGACTCCAAGGGTTCGTTGGTAAACGACGCGTCATCGCCTTCTTTTCCGCATTTGGACATCGGATCAGTGAACAACGACACATATTTGGTGCAGGGAACCAATAAATCAAGACAAATTGAATTTGTTTGTGCCGTTCAGATAAAACTCCACCGAAAAGTAATTATGGCCGCACAAAACTATTGCCATTGTCAAGCGCAATGGCATTCGCTGGTCGAATTGGCCTTTTATTTGGAGGACGTCGAAGTTGCCGCGCAAAGCGGCACTTTGCCCGCGCGATGGGTCCAACTGGGTGTGAACGGAGTGAATCGCAATACGGCGAAACCCGCATTTTCTCTTTTCCGCGACCATTTCGAAGTGTTCACCAAACTTCGATTCCTTTGGTTTGTTACGCTGCGTCGGCCTTTTGTTCAGGTGTTTTCTGTTGTTAATTTGTTTGCAACATCCACATGAGACACAGTCCAAAAAATCTTTTTTAATATGCCATAATATTAAACTGTTCCTTTTAGTGTTTGGCCGTGTGTTTCGCCGTAATGACCGCCCTCATTTTGTGGAGCGAGTGCACTTTTTTCATTGTCAGTCCCCAATTGTCGTTGGCCGCGCGAATTTTGCACGGTGCCGCCCGTGGATATCACTACAAATTCATCCAAGTCGGAATTTTTCATTTACCCTTTTTCAATATATTATCAGTCCTATCAAAAATCGTTATTTTTTTTTTATCGTAGATTACAACATTTTCGGAAAAAATAATCATTTTTGCTTTTCACCCAAAGAAAAAAATTTTCCATTAAAACCACCATGAATTTCACTACAATTTCCCATTATATTTCAGTTGTATGCTGTTGCGATGATTCTGTACCTTTGTATTTGTGCTTATTACACCATTTTCCAACTCCGAATTTTTCGATATTATCGACTCGATTCCAATCAAATGACAGGCGAAAATTCGCTCATTTTTTCTGCAATGTTTTTCCAAAATGATTTCGCGTTTTACCCGAGTTTCATTTCCCATTTCAGGCTTATTTGCCGTCTCACTGCTCCGCTGTGTCTGAATTTCCTTGGAATGATTCATTTGGATTCGCATGTTACCGCCAACAGAGGCTTCGAAACTCAATTTACCAGGGCAATTCACACAAATTATTTGCTTTTTTGTACATTGCTGAGTTTATTATTTTGTGTTTTTTAGTTGATGGGACATCTCGATATAATTCCATTGGTTGGTTGAACATTTTAACAATATTATTGTTTAAGTCGCAAAAAAATGCTCACAATCAGATCGCCAAAGGCATCGACATTTATTTGCCGATTGTCATTGTGATCCTTTGTCTGGCCACTTGGTTTAGGCTTGGGACGCGTTTTTTGCACAATTTGGGCATTGACCAATTTTTGGAGGAAGATGAAATGACTCGTGAGATGGTTCAGAGCGGAAAAGTAATCGAAATGCTAACAATAAGAGTTGGACATACAAAAGTCATTTAGGCGTTGGTTTCTTTGGAACGGAGTCGCGTCAATCGAATTTTTGAGCGCAAAGAGAGAAACGAAGCGTGGAAAGCGATGAACAAAGGGACGATGGGGCGGGGGTTGGCCAAATTTTACAGTGACAGTGAGCGGACAAACAACGAAAGAGAGGACAGACAGCCCATTCTGGAAGTGGTAGACGAACAAACAAACGGAGAATTGGTCAGTGAAGCGGGGGAACGTAACCTAATCAATTTACGAAAATGCAATAAAATTTAAAAATTGTGTGGTTCTTCGGATGGACCATTTTCTGTTTGTTTGTATGTCACTTTTAGCTTACTGACCAACCCCGTTTCTCTTCACTGCACGAATTTGGCAGACGAAACGAGGAGAGAGCACTTCCTCCGGAGATAACACAACAAAAAAGCATTCCTCACAATCAGTCAATTTTTGATGATATTTAATATTTTTGGGTTATTGTCCAAATTTCTGTTTTGTAATTTCATTTGTTGCCATTCCCCTTTTCCAAATTGGCTGTGTACTGTGCAACTCACATTGATCTCATAACTCTTGGATTTTGAATGTATAATGTTATTATAGTCAAATAAATATTTGGGTTAATTAATCAATCCGTTCGTTCTAAACAATGATTTTTTTTACTTTTAATATTTTTCGAGTTTTCTTTTCTTTTGTTTTTGGTTTTTTGTATGCATATTGGAAATTTTGCTTTCTATCCGACCTTGGCCTACAATTTGTTCCGAAATTATGTTCAGCCGAAGCAGTGGACTTGGTACTCGCGCATTGATGACAATTTGATCCTTGGCGCCATGCCATTTTTATCGATGCTACCGGAGCTTAAAGTACATTATTTTGTTCTATTTTTTTCGAATTCCCGATTTAGGAAGCTGAAGACGTTGGCGGAGTGGTCGTTGAGTCGGCATTTAATTTGTGCATTTTTGCGTTAAGGTCTGTTGCACCGAGGAATTCGAGCTGAAGGCGGCGTGGGGTGCGGTGGAGCCAACGGATTGGGCCAATTCGGAAATCGAATTCCATCACATCCCCATGAGGGATTTCATTGGTAAACTCAAAAAATAAATAGGACCCAAGATTCTTATTAAAAATGGGGTTCCATCCCCACAAATATTTGGGGCTTTCGATGTCATTGCATTATAAATTTTTTAAAATCATTTTTGAACAAATTGGTCGAATTTCGAAGGTTCCACCTCCCAGCAAAACATTGAGGAGGCCGTGCATTTCATTGACAAAATATCGTCAAAAGGACGGACTTGCTATGTGCACTGTAAGGTGACCAAGGAATTTGGGGTTGGCAGACGCTTTGACCGTATTGCACCGTAAGGCGGGACGGACGCGAAGTGCAACAGTGACAATTTGTTATTTGATGCACAAATTTGACTATTCGGTTGACGAGGCTTTTGATGCTCTGTCCAAGGTGTTTACGACCAGCACTGTTCCAACATTTGTATTGGCAAATCCATTTTCAGAAACGTCCCCAAATTTTGCTCCACGATGCCCATTTACAGTCCGTGGGCAACTTCAGAAAAGCGCTTGACGACCGAAAAGAGAAGCGAAGAGAGGGAGAAACAAAGAATTGAAAATTTTAACAATCAGAATTATATTTTAATCAACTGATATGTAATTGTAATAAAATGATTTTATGGTTCCTTTTATTTTTCCATTGTTCATGGTCATACAGTTATTGCCGTGCCGTTGCTATTTCATCATTTATTTTCCGAGTTATCATTGGGTTTCCGTTTTGCTACGGATGGAGTGAGTTCCGCTGCTCATTTTTTGTTTATGCTCGAGTCGGCTGTTCTGTTCCTTTTGAATTTGTTCTACGCTTTTGCTAATTTCTGCTTGGATTTGTTGCCCAATTCGTCCCCCATGGGCTCCAAGTCGACCCCTGCAACCGCCGACGTCGCTTATGCCAATTATCGGCTGTTTGACGAACTGAACAGGAAAGTGCGGGAAAGTCTGAGAAAGGCCATCGAAGCTGACGAGACGAGTCTGTAAAGCAACATAAATTGAATGGGACGGAATGGATGGATTAATTGGTGTTGTTAAGGGATTGCCAAATCGCGAGTGATCGGACTGTACGAGAATGTGTTGAAGCAAATAAACAAAGCATTGGAGATACGGCACACTTCGTGCCCTTCACACAAGCAGACGGAAATGCAGGAACAGCAGAAAAAATTGTGGTTTTGACAAAGATATTTTGAAGAATATCCAAATCGTTTTTAGAAAAGCCTTTGTTGGACAGACGAAGGATCGGCTGGAAAAGTTGGGTAAGCGGGTGGACTTCTTGGTATAACTTATTAAATTTATTCAGCATCCATTGAGCCGATGGCGCTTAGAGCGACGCCTCTTCCACTGGCAACGGTCGAAACCGGCAACAACAGAGCAAGGAGAATGCCGTGCACTTCCACGGACCAAAGGGTCGGCAAAAAAGCATTAAAGGAAAATTATAAATAGTATAAATCATTAATAGTAAGTCATTACATTTTATTAATTTCGTCTTTTAGCTCGTCTCAAATCGTCAAAATTTGTCCAAAATGTCTCTGCTGAAAAGCGTCGACTCCAAACTCGGCGATGAAATTCTCGCCACCATCGTGGAAACGACGGACATTCGACTCGACGACATCGAAGGAAATGCAATGGCAAAATTAGCGCTGGAAGAAAGTGTTGTACTGCCTGCACTAAACCCGAAACTCTTCACGGGTCTGCGGGCGCCGTGCACCGGAATTTTGTTGTTTGGGCCTCCGGGGAATGGCAAAACGATGCTCGTGGGTTAATTAGGCAAATTCATTGGCTAATAAATGAAAATTTAAGGCAAAAGCCGTGGCGAGTGAGTGCAATTCGACGTTTTTTAGCATTTCGGCAGCGACAATTATGTCCAAATGGGTGGGCGACGGAGAACGACTGGTGAAAGCGCTTTTCCAAGTGGCCAGAAATGCACAGCCATCCATCATTTTCATCGGTAAAATTAAAAAAGGGAAATGAGTAATTCAAAGACATCGAACCCAATAACATCAGATGAAGTCGATTCGATGCTTTGTCAGCGTTTTGAGCAGGAAAATGGAGCAGCAAGGCGAGTGAAGACGGAGTTTTTGGTTCAGTTGGACGGATGTTCTTCGGAAAAGGAGGCAAATGGCCACGTTTTGGTGTTGGCAGCAACGAATCGCCCCCAAGAATTGGACGAAGGCATTTTGAGACGATTTCCTCAGCGAATTTTCATCGATTTGCCGGACAAAAAAGCACGTTTTCAAATGATCCGAAGGACCTTTAAACAAAGCAACACCAAGTTACAACTCAACGATGCCGAATTGGAGTAATCCGTCCGGTACTCATTTGTCACCCAAAGCCATTTTTCAGGAAAATCGCTGCAATGACTGACAATTACTCATATTCCGATTTGAAGGCCCTCTGTCGAGCCGCCGCCCTTTTTCCCGTGCAAAGTGCGAGAATGGAAAACAGGGATTTGAGGCGATGTACGGCTGAACAATTGCGCCCAGTGAATGTAACCGATTTGGAAAATGCCATTCGGAGTGTTAGGCCTTCAATCAATGCCGAAAGCAGGAAGAAATTGATCGGATTTGCGGAAAACCATGCCAATTTAACCACATGATTTTTCTTTTTGCTGACAGATTTTTATTGTAAATTTGATTAATCCGATGACCAAATTTCAATTTCTATATATTCGGTTTGACTTCCGGTTATTTCCTAATTTGCTCCTATCACTGTCTATCAAATCAAAAAGGATGGGCTCAGAAATTGCCGATGAAGAGGAAGGCATTTGCACTGACACAGTGCAGCGAAATCCTCTCGATTGTCTGCGATGCTTTTCCGTCTGTTTCCCATGCTTTTTCACATTGTTTTTGTTATTTTTTCCATTTTAGCCTATCAAATGCCCCGTCCGTTTGCCTTGTCAGCACTATTTTTGTCGTTTGTGCATCGCCGATGAGAAGTGTTGTGTGATTTGTGGTCATCCGATTGGCTGTTCCGAGTTAGTAGAGGACAAAGTGCTGAATTACGTGTTGGAAAGTTCGAGTGAGGTCACTGAGACATGTGCAAATTGCGACCAGGTAATTAACTGAAGTAAATTAACTGCCGCCCTTGCCTTTAATTAATTAGAGCAAATTAACTGCCCTTGCCTTTCTTGGTATGTTATTTCAGATTTCGCAACCGATGTTCTTCTGCGACACGTGCCATCAGCCCCTTTGCAGCGGGTGTCGCGAGACGACCCACAAAGTTGGGAAAAAGAGAATTTGCCAATCGTTTCTTTTTTCTTTAGGCCAAAATATTCTCGACTCATCACATTTTTGAGTTGGAGGAGCGCGGGAGGGTAAACGGCGAAACAGCGAAACAAAAACAGAAAAAAATAGTGATTTCAGTTGAGAAGTCGCCCCATCTGTCCACAGCACAATGAGCCGTTCATTTTATTCTGTCTCGACTCGAAATCGCTGATGTGCATCGAATGCTTCAATTCGTCTTCGTTGGAACGACGGTTTTCCAAATTGTTTAAAATTCGTTAAAATTGTATTTTCACCAGCGGACATTTCGTCAACATCGAACTGGCGCACAAAATTTGCTGTGATAAATTGGAGAAAAATGCGTTGAATTTGCGCATTTTTCAGGAGGAACTTCGTGAGCAAATTGAGTTGAGGAAACGATTGACGGACGAACTTTCGAAGAACAGCGAGAATTTGAGAGAGGAGTGAATATTTGGTTTAATTCCTTCTTCATTTTTTGCTTAAGAATCGATCACAAATGTGATGTGATCATTGACCGGCTGAATGAGCTTCGCCGTCATTTATTGGATCGAGTGGTTCAGGAAAAAGCGGAAAAGCAGCGAAAATTGAGTGCCCAACTGAACAAACTGCTCACTTTGGGCAGTCCTATCAGCGTCAACCTGCTCAGTGTTTCCATTTTCTGCTCTTACGCCTCTAAAATCGATGTTCTCCACTGTTATGCCGACCTGCACAAATCGATTCAAGTCGACTTTTACTTTTATTAATGGATTTGTATGGTTGTTTCCCGCTCTTTTTTTTAGCAATTTCTCTCCTCATATGGCCTGGAACTGATCCAAAAAGTGAAATTCGATTGCAATTTTAACATCGACTTCCCTTCCGAATTTGCCCTCTCCGTTTGTCAACCGTTGGGCCTTTCCACACTGTCATTCGCCGATAATTCGAGCTCTCATGGCATTTTTCTGAATTGTGACCCAAATTCGCGGAGCAGCACAATGGGGCATTCTTCATTCGACCATACGAAGAGTATGAAACAACAAATTCACCACAAATGCATTCTGTCCCCATTGGTCAGGCTCTTCCCAGCAAAGACGAAAAACATTGGCCGAATTTTCCGCCGAAGACTCCGCCCCAAACAAAACTGGCATTGCTGCCTCAGCGCTTCTTTCGGAAGAAGAGATGAAGGGTTTTCCGTCTGTTGCGGTTGAAAATTTCTCCACTTCCGAAAAAGGAACCATCAAAAAATTAACTGATGATTTCACAATCGAGTTTAACCACTCCTCCGTTGCCATTACATCGCAACTCGAAAGCATGAATTTAAACGGGCCGCCGATGGTATCTGAACAACGCTTCTCAGAACAGTTCAGAAAAATCGCGACGCCTCTGAACGATTTTGCTTATGAAATTTCTGCCATCTCAAAGATTTTGCTGGATCTCCAGAGAGATTTGACACTGAGACGGTGTGTCGTCAGTCCGGAAGACCTTTTATCAAAAATTACCAAGTATGGACAGATTTTGTCTCAATAATTAAGAGAATAAATTATTCCAATTTATTTCTGGATTTTTTTTAGCTGTGAAGACGCCTGGAAACGACTCGAGACACACAATAGACAGGTGGAAAGCATCGTCAACCAAAGTCTGAAACAGTTTTGGCGACGAGAAATTGAACGGATTCAAAATCAGCAACTGGCGGTTCGTGACAAGGCACGAGAATTGATTCAGCTTCGGAGTTTGGCCAAACGGGCATTCAAAGTCTGTCCATCGCCACCTTTAAACAAAAAAACACTTTAGGTGGCACAACAATTGAAGCCGTTCGCCACGCAAATGGCTTCTCTTATTTCCGTTATCGATATTCGACGAAGCTCCGACTCAGTGCTTCCATCACCGATGGAACAGATTTGCATGCAAATCACAAAAATGGAACCGGACTGTGAAAGTCGAGTGGCAGCGATCGAGAAAGAAGAAACATTGCGGAGGGAGGCCAAATTGGAGGAAGAAATCGCACAAACGGAAGAAAGGGAGGCGTTAAAAGCAAGAAAGGCCCTAAGGGAAGTACGGCCTGCGACGCCCAAAATGCGTACTTCCAATCAACGTGTGAAGGAGACAAACAGAGACCGTGGAGCGGACGCACTCATCAGAGAAGGCACTCATTCGTGCCTTTCCTCCCCTTGTCCGTCAACAAAGAGACATCAGCCGCAAGTGAATCGGTACTCGAGGATTGAAATATAATTTTCTCCAAAAAAAAATTTTTTTTTTAGCCATGTGCATCGTAATTCGGAAAGCAAAGTTTACGAACCATTACAAATGGACAATATAGTCAACTCGGTAATTGCGACTCTTTGTGAAAAGGAGGAACTGCCGCGTCAGAATACCATCCAAAAGCAAACCAAAACAAGCGAAAACACTATTCCATCTGAACGAGAGGACAACATAAAAAGGGAAATGGAAACTGAAATAACCGCGGAGAAAGAAACAAACAGTCAAAATGTGGAATCAGTCAACGCAGTGGTCACAGCGCAAATGACAAGGGGGAGGGACCCGGAGCTGTTGCAAGCGAGGGAAAAGCTGCTCGAGGCAATCAGAGAGAAAGTGAAGAGAATTGAATGACCTCGCCCATTTTCACTAATTATTTCGATTATTCTAGTCACTTTTTTAACCAAATTGTTAGTTTTTATAGCTCAGGAAGTCACTTACTCATTGCTCAAGAAATAATCTGTTACATATGCATAAATAAACCCATAAAAACCGACAACAACAGTGAATCAAATAAATTACCAAAAGAGGCCGTAACTTGAAAGAAATATGTCGCACTGATCAGTCAATGAGTTTCTTCGACTTGAAGTAACTTCTCAGGTAGATCACCTGCCACGTGGCGAGCCCGAGAAGACACAACATTGAGAAGATGCTGAGGTAGAGCACACGACTGTTGGTTGATTCTGACAATGTTAATGGTGTTTATTGTCAGACAAATAAGATGGTTTTATGTTGGGAGGAAAAGTAAATACCATTGGTGTCCCGCATTTCTTCCTCCCGCTGACGCATGTAAGCAAAGTCCTGCACAATCGAATCCGACAAATCCTCCAGACGACGGAGCTCCACCTCGAGGGGTTTCAGTTTTTCTGCTTTGGCCAAGTCTTCGTAGTTTTTGGCCTCCACTCCATGTTTTAGCACCAAATGGACTTCTCTGTTTAACTTTTGTTGGTCTGGAAATTAAAAGCATCACTTGAAAATAGCAACAGTCAAGGAATTACGAGTCGGGCCATGCATTTGGAAGCAAATTTCGAAAATGTCGTATTCGTCCGCAGTAAATGCAAATTTTCCACGGGCCTCTGGGAAGTTTTCACGCTTGTACAGAGTGTGACCACGAGTATCAGTGACCTGAAATTCCAATATCAATTTGTTATAATCTGCTTAAATCACTGACATGAACTGTCGTTGTGTGCCCAACAGAATCGCTTAATTCATATTCGCCCGTCAACACGATATTTTTGTGAATTTCTTCCTTCAGACATTTCTTATCGTTAGAAGCCACATAAAAACGAATTGCTTCAGAGAATGGTAAAATCGTGCCAAAGAAAATATAAAAACAAATTGCGACGATCCAAGTGCGGCTCAGCATTCTGACAGAATTGGAAAGACACATGAACTAGAAGAAAAAAGTCAAATATCTGTGAATAAAAAAGAGAAATGAAAAAGGTTGTATTAAAAAAAATACCTACCTAATTTGTTTTGTGCAATGCTAATTGCATTATTTCAGATGCAACGTTAACAAAAAAAAATTATGGAAACGAAATGCAAAAGAAAAATAAATTCAAATTTTCGAGACTGTCTTTACTTTGAGTTTGGTTTTCGAGAATGCCTTTACTATTAGTTTGAGTCCCAACTCCCAACAAACTTACTTTGCATATCAAAAAATCACGCCGAAAAATTTTGATGGAATTCCGGCTCGGATAAAATCAAATTTAAAAGAGTAACTTGGAATGGAAATATTGAAAATCTGTTAAAGTAAATTTTCAAAAACTTTCTCTGGGCGTGCTCCTTTCCGCATCGCCGATCCCAGATCCTTAATTTTAAATCAAAATTAACAACAAAAATCTCCATAAAAATTAACGAGCAGTTTTCCATAAAAAAGCTGAAAACAGAACCCACGTTGCCGAAAAATGGCCTGTGGACCTGAATGATTATGTTTTTGAAACCACCTGATTAACCGAAACTGAAAGTAATTGGTAAACTCATTTAGCAGAATTTAGAAATTGCCAAAGCCACATATGAAAATTGATGGAAGAGCCGACAGAAACGAATGAAAACGCTGCGATTGATGGTGCTAGCAAAATACTTCATTTTTGTGAATTTTTTTTAAGGTGACCTACCGCTTGATTTGGATACAATACGACTCATTCCTTGCCCTTACACCGACATTATAACAGGCTTTAGAATAACATCCTTTATTACATCATCAGTTCGACATTTTCAGAATTTGCTGATGTTGAAATTTTCCTCATCTCTCTCGATTCGCTTTTGCTTGAGTTGTGTGCCCATCGTTACCACAAATGGGTGTTGGGTGGACAGACCATCGTTCTCTGTGAACAGGTTCTTTCTATTCGAGTATTACTAATAAAAAAAATGTCTTTGAAGATTAAACAATTCCTCGGCGGATTGGAAGAACTCAACGCAAAGTTCAAATTGGTGACATTCACTGAATTGACGCCTTTGTTCAAAAGCGACACTTTTCTCGCCTTCCTTCACCCGTTTATTCTTTGTTGGATTACCAAGAGCAAATGGGCTGAAAATTTGGAGTTTTTCACTTCTCCTCTTGACGAGAAATGGAATGACTATCTGCATCAGCTTACGCCATCCTTTATGCTTTTGTCATTGGAGAATGCCCCGGACATAATCAAAGAGCCCATTAATTTTGCTGACCGTTTCATTTCATTAGGTCCATTTTTTGTCTCTTTAAATCGATTGCTTTCTTTTTAGCATTTTCCCTGATAAACGAAGCAATACCGGTAGTTTTGTTCAATGGCTTCACCATCAACTTTATATCTGTTAATGCATACCGTTTATCAACTGTTCCGCTGAATATCGAAGGATTTAGTCAGAAAATCAGAGAAAAATGGCCAGAAACCCGAGGCCGTAAGTTGCTGAGTATGCGTAAACTTGTCTATATTTTTGTCTGTTACCTTTAAGTTGCTTATCAGACACAAAATTCTGATTTGGTTTCATGTCAAAATATCACCGACTTTTGGGCTGTTGTTCTGCGCGACGAACTCAAAGAGGCCGAAAAGAATAAAGAAAAATTGGACGAATTTCAAAAATTCTGCAACGCTGTTCTTTTGTCGGCATTAATCTGCGAAGAATTGGGAGTAAAACGCCGTTATTTGGACACGGAAGAAGATTATAACAAGGGGCCTTCGCCATCGGTGAACAGTTTTCGTCGCGGATTGTTGGAACGAGCCCAGAAACTTTTGTCGGGCGCTGTTGAAAAGGTTGAACAATAATCCAATTCCTTATTTTAAAACAGTTTGGTTTAGCAAATCCTTTTCTCACTTGACGACATTTGGGATGGCCGAATGGTTTTCACTTGTTTCAAGAAAATAATGTCCGGCGAAAAGGTGTTCGAAATATTTTTAATTAATTGGTTGACATTTTGTTAAAGATTCTTCCATTACGTCGACAAGAGAAATTTGCACAATTGCACAAAAGTGTGGGACTTACCGTGGCAATTCCAACTGATCTTGAGGACAAATTACTTGACCCAATTTCTCCACAAAATTTCGAACAGCAAAGTACAACTGGTCAATGTATTTTCTACAAAGTCGAAAACGAATTGCTTCGTCAATTTATTCCTGATTTTCTGGAGGTAAGCGCTGGGACTGATAAGAGGATTTATTTGCGATAATTTGTGTTATTAGTCAGTTTTAAAACAACAAACAAACTATTAATTGTTTTCTTTTGTGAATTCTTCCATTTTTCAGAATAGCAATTCTCTGAATTGCTGCACTTCATTTCCGATTGATTTCTCTAAACTTGCGCGTAATCAATTGGGTTGGAAATTCAGCAGCATCGACGACCCATTGTTGATCAAAGAAGAAGCGCAAAGAGAATGGGAGAAGGTGCAAATGGCTGACCCGAAAAAGGCGAATCGACTCTTACACAAGCGCCAAGACCTTTCAAAATGGTACAGTTGGTTAGGGAAAACCAAACCGTATTTTCATAAACAAAAGTCAAAATCAACAGCGAAAATGTATAAGATATTTTAATGGCTTATCTCGAATTTGAGATCAAATGGGCAAAAAATTATAATTTTCCCATGGTTTTTCCAGGTACCAACTTTTCTCCGATTCGCTCGAAGGTCAAATGTTGGTCGACTTCACAAGAGTGCCAAAAGCTAATGTTTCTGAAACAAAAGAAACGACAGTTCAAAAAGAAACTGTGAAGAAGGAAAAGGATGCTGGGGTCAAGAAAAAGGCCGGAAAACCGGGCGCAGGAGGAGGAAAGGGAGGGTCACAACTGAGCAAAAAGGACCAAATTCTGAAGGAAAGTCGCGAGAAGAAAAACAAAGAGCAAATTGAGAGCGACAGACAAAAAATTGAATATGCCACAGGAATAAAGGCCAATGTGAGAGAAGGGAATTCCCCTTTATTTGGTACTGACAAACAAAATAACTAATTTATTTTATTAAGGCAATTTTTGCACTCGATGATTTGTTGCGCCGCTTGGAGTTGGACGAGTCCAAAGCATTGTGCATGTATCAAAAGATGTTGCGGTACAACGAAATATTTTCAGAACGGTTGGAGAATTTCGAAAACATCGACAACAAACGGATCGCGGCTTTGGGTATTGGAATTTGTTAACCGTGTCATATTATTGTACAGTAATTTCTCTGCTCTTCAGAACTTGTCGAGTCAATAAAAGTGATTCTGACCAAATATTATGACCATTTGGACAGTCAGCAGAAGGACAAAGTTTGCGTGCCCAATTTCCTTGTTAATCTTTTTTCTCGTTAGATTCAAACCCTTTGGCTTTCGTTGGGTTTTGGAGTTGCTGATTCGTCAAAACGACGTGCGGATAAGGCGTACAACTTGGACATTGATCTTGTTTATTACCAACTCCAATACGGGGGAAGAATGTTGGAAATTTTGTCAGACCCTAAAAAGGACGAAAGAGTCACCGGATTTTTGCCCGATGCTTGGCAGCGGAAAATGTTGGATGCGGTGGACCAAGGTTGACCTAATTCTAACCAGGGGCATTTATTACTATGAAAATTGTTTATCTTACAAGTGCAAATTTTTTAAATCATTTTTTACCTATTTAAAAAAAGGACTCACTTCCGTTAAGACAAATCCGCTTTGATTGTTGCGCCAACTTCGGCCGGTAAAACATTCATTTCGTACTATTGCATCGAGAAAGTGTTGCGAAAAAGCAACGATGAGGTCGTTGTTTACATTTGCCCGTCAAAGGCACTTACCAATCAGTACGTTGGCTCAGTTTATGCGCGTTTTCGGGTAATTTCTCTAAATTTACTTGGGTATTTCATTTTATTATATAATATTTACAGTCAAAGAACATGTCCGGTGGAAAAGTTCTCTATGGAATTTACACCAACGAAATTCGTGGGTTTTATGAAAACTGGCAAATTGACTCCGCTTACTTTGTTCAGTTAACAACCCATTGAATTGCCAAGTGCTGGTCACCAACCCCGATTGTTTTGAGCAAATTCTCCTTTCCACAAGCGAAAGATGCCGAGAATTCGTTTCCCGAATTCGATACGTCATTCTTGACGAAGTTCACTGTATTAAGTTAGTCACATAATTACTGTAATTGTATTCATTTGAGTTCGT
Source organism: Heterodera glycines (assembly GCA_004148225.2). Taxonomy (NCBI): domain Eukaryota; kingdom Metazoa; phylum Nematoda; class Chromadorea; order Rhabditida; family Heteroderidae; genus Heterodera; species Heterodera glycines. The sequence continues at coordinate 4,608,631 of CP049705.1, read as the reverse complement.
TTCTTTAGTCAAAAAGACACCCAAGGCCTTTCTCTTGGCCATATTTGGGAACACATTTTCCTGTTGATCCGTTGCCCTTTTCTTGCTCTTTCGGCTACGATTGGTAACATCGAAGAATTGCGCGATTGGCTTCAAGAGGCCGAACAACTCAAACCAATTGATGGAGCACCGGCACGAACAGTGGAATTGGTAAATTATAAAGCATAAAATTAAATAAATTAATTTTAAAAAATTTTTAAAGATAACTTATGACGAGAGATGGTCGGAATTGGAAATTGCGCTACATAAAATTCGAGTAAGATTTCTCAATTTTTATTAAAAGTTATTTTGCATTAATTTTTAGGAGTGTCCAAAAGGCGTGCAATTCGAGACGGACGAAACCAAATTTTTCAGGGGATCGAGCGTGACATCCAATGAAATTGAAGACGGAACCGGTGAGGATGCGACAAATGACCGGGCGAGTGTCGCAAGTCGGGCGTCCAATAACAATTCGCCAGTACCAAGCGAAATTTCGCAACAGTCAAAGTGACTTATGAAAATTGAGATTGGGAAACTGTGTTTTATCCAGAGCCACTTGGAATGACGTGGTTCAGTTTTTCAACCCGTTCTCCGTATATAAATTGGAAAAATTGCGTATGTTTGGAATTCCGGCTGACCAACGTCTCACTGCTCGTCAAGTGCTTGAACTTTACCAAATGATGAGCGATGTCGACAAAACAGTTCGGTTAGTCATGAATATTTTTTGTACTATTGGTTCTTGTGGTTTTAATAAGCCTTTTTAGGGATGAATTTGAACCTCGTCGGTTTTTCAAAACATTTTTTACCGGTAATTCTGCGGCCGACCCAATGTGGTTGAACAGGGGGCATTTGCGCCACTTTGAGACAGCATTAAAAGAAAGATTTGTTCATTGGATGCAGGAGGATAAGAGCAAAATTGGCCGAATATTCACGAGATTGGAGTCGGAAGTGCAAAACGAATTTGAGAAACGCTCAAAAATGAACAACATGGTAATTGGCCAAGTTTACGCACTTTCTAATCACACTTACAACAATTAAGAGGAATTCTGCCCTTTTTAACATAATGCGTCTAATCGACCAATTGAAAGAAAAGCAACAAATTCCGGCATTATGTTTTAATGACGATCGAGAAATATGCGAACATTTGGCCATTCGAGTGTTTAACGAATTGCAGACACGTGAGGAAAATTACAAGACAAGTGCCGTTTTCCAACGTCGTTACAACTTTAAAGCTGAAGAGGTAAGTCATTAATATCCAATAAAATTCACTCTATGGGTACAGAAAGCCCAAAAACTCGCAAAACGAAAAAGGGACGAGGAAGAACGAGCGGCAAAAAGGAAGACAAAACGGACTGACGAGGAAGGGAACGTGGAAAGGCACGAGAAGAAGGACGAGACAGCCGGCACAGACACCGACCAATTCGCACTTTTGCGCATTCGAATGCGTGACGACTTGGGCCGGTGATAAGAATTGTCAATAACTTAGATCAATCAATCCCTGTTTATTGTTAGATTCAAACTGCATGGAAATTGGACCGACGAGGACATATACAACAGAGTGGTTGAGAGACTGAGAAAAACATATGCCAGAGATCCGGCGAAGAAATCAACGGAAATGTTATTGAAACTCTTCGAACGTGGAATAGGTTTCCACCACGACGGTCTGTCCAATCAGGAAAGATCTTCGGTGGAGGCATTGTTTCGTCGAGGTTTTCTTGGGGTCGTCTTCTCCACTTCAACATTGGCACTCGGGTACTTTTTTTTAATCATTTTATTTAAAGCCAATTCAAATAAACATTTTCTTTGTCAGTATGAACTTGCCGTGTAAAACAGTCATTTTTGGAATTGACACTCCGAAATTGACACCGCTCCAATTTCGGCAAATGTCCGGTCGTGCGGGTCGGCGTGGTTATGATCCAGCAGGCACAGTCATTTTCATGTCATTGCCCACCAGGCTAGTCTCATAAACTTTATTACCATGCAATCCGTATTAATCTTCAGCAAAATCCGTCGTCTTTTGACTGCGAGTTTGGCCACACTCCGTGGAAATGCACCTTTTACAGCCGCGTTTTTACTCCGTCTTTTTGCTTATGCAAATTCGGATGCAGTCGGAAAACGCGAGAAATCTGAAACAAGCGATCCGAATACTGAGAAATCGAAGGCTATACTTGGAAAAAAACAGCAATTAGTGGACACAAACGATGTTCGAAGTGAAGTGGTTCGAAGGAAGGTCGTTTAGTTTATCCATTGTTTTTTTACAATTGGATGTCCGTTTAGGCTGCACTTACCTTATTAAAAGCTCCGTTTGTATTGAAAACCAAACACAAAAATATTCAAACACCTGAGGAACAATCATCCGATGATACGCTTGTGTTCATGCGAATTCTCAAAAGCCTTACATTTTTTAATGTTCAACTTCTTAGACGTCTTCAAATGCTCGACGAAAAGGTAACCATTTTTCTGTTTTTCATTTTACTTGCATTTGGTTTTAGTGCTTTTTGCACGGTTTTGCCCAATTCGCTCTTCATTTGAGCCAACGCGAACCCGGCAATTTGCTTTTCGTTAGTTTGTTGCAAGAAGGCATTTTCCATCGGTACTTTGCTAAACATGGCGATCTTTTTCATCATGACAATCTGAGTCGAGCAAAGGTTCATCTTGAGTTTTTGTCTCATTTTTTACCATATTTTTTAGGATGATTGGATTTGTATTTTGGCGCACATTTTTACGGCTAAAATATTGCCATTTTACGTCAATTTACAAGGGACAAATGAGTCAATGGTATAATTAAAAAAATGATTGCTTTTCTCATGTATTATTCATAAACAGCCTGTCTTGCCTCCTCTTGACGAGTCAATCGAAGCACACATTGAGAAGCATAATCGGGAAGTAAATGAACTGTTATTGGCATGTCTTCAGTTTGCTTCCAATGACCGACGATTGGAAGTACCGGAAGAACTTTAACATACAAAATTTGCGAGATGCCAAACACCATTCATTTTCAGAACCCCGTTTTCGCATTGGGTGGCCTTTCAGCGGAATGTCTGAGCAGAAGCCAAATTGACTTTGTGCCGGCTTTCAAAAGTGAATTCATCTTGGACGAGTGTTTGTTTCCTCTTACGCATTTGTCACGGAAAGACCACCGAGGAGTCAAAGTGCTAATTAGAAAGGACTCCCATTTAATCATAACCAAAATGCCATTGTTGACAGATTCATTACAACTCCTATGCATATGACTTTTGGAAAAACCCCGATGTTGACGCATTGGGTACAAGAAACAAACTCACCAAGGGCGAACAGTGGTATTTGATCAACGATTTCAACGTTAGTCGAACATTCATGTAACAAAAAAAACAGCGCCTTTTTAGAAAATGTTGACTGAAATCTCATCTGGTTTGGACTACATCGCCCAGTCCAAGGATTCATTGTGCAAAGTGGCGAAGGAAGTGGCCGATGAGTTTGACGTGAAATTCCGGGAGGCGTTTAAGATGAAGCGAAGGAAGGAAAAGGAGGATAAAGAGAAGGAAGGCGTAAAGGAGGAGGAGGCAGGAACACAGCCAACAGCTCAGGAGAAGCCGAAGGAATAAGGAAAAAGCGAAAGAGAGCGACCGATGGACACATTTCGCGTTAAATGTACTCATTCAAAACCCCAATCAATTCATCTCTTCAATATTGGCTTATTTTTCGGGAAAGACTTCATCTTTATTCTGCGGTATTATTGTGTGTCATTGTCTTCAGAAAATGTGTTCCTTTTGTTCCCAGTTTTGTTGTGATGTGGTATTATTATTGTTGCTCGTTGAATACATTTTACGTAAGAAATTAAAAACATTTAAATGCTTAATTCGGTGCAGTATTTTCTTTTGTCCATTTTACTACTATGTATAATAAATATAAAAATAACCATTAATCTGGCATCAGGTTGTTTGTTGGAATGCATCCTGCCAAACACCCATCTTCGGTTACCGTCTTGCCAATGCGCTTTTATGCCAATTGGGACGTCGATCGTACGTCTTCGCCAATTGCTGTACAAAGGTGCCGTCTCGTTTCTCCATGTGTTTACAATTGAATGTACATTCCCCAAGGGTTCTGTCCATGGTTTTCACCCGCCTGCGTTTGACAAAAAGTTTGGCGATAACTGAAAATACGCCGTTCACAATAGCCATCCGACTTCAGGTGGGTTTTCGACAATTCTTTTTTTGATTGGATTTTATGACAGAACAACAAAAGGACACTGCGAACCAATGATTTGAATGTTCCGCCTTCGAAATTGGACATTCCGCTGGACATTTCTTTTATAATACAAGTGCGAATTGCCCCGTCAATTAAATCACCTTCCAAATTTAAGTACTGTCACTTTATCAAGCGCAAACCGAACATTCTCCAAATTTTGATACAGCGGCGGAAGAGATACAAAAACAGACAAATTCCCGGGTTTAAAACGCTCGCAATGGGCCATTTGAATTTGGACGAAGTGTTACAATTCGGAGGTTCAAAAGAGGTGGTCATTTGGGATACCACTTGCATTCAGCAGAAAGTGCGCCATTCAATGAGGGGTAATTTTGTCACATCGATTAGGGACTTAAAACAAATGTTTAGAATTGCATGCTGGGAAAATCGAAGTTTCGAATTGTTACACAAAGCCTGCCGAATTGACGGGCGAACCGTGCGGAACATCGGGTCGACAACGCATTGTGACTACGGTAAATGAGAAAGAGCCAATGATACTCAGCGAGGAAGACCCGGAAGAGTTCTCGTCAGCCGACGACAGCGAATCGGACATGGAATTCACACCGAGGACGACGACAGACGACCACGGCACGGCCGAATACCTTGGACGGAGGCGGAAAAAGTTTTTGAAGCAGCGCAATATAAAGCAGAGAGTGATTGCCCTGCTGCGGAAGTTCAAACCGGATGAGGTGGGGTGGGCGATAGCATTCCCCCAAAATTTTTTGTTTTTCAAATTTTACTCGAATTTTCATTTAATTCTTTCATCTGTTTCCCGTCCATGCCAGGTAATGGCGGAAGAGGAAGAGGGACCGCACACTTCCGGCTCCATTGTGCAGCCGACTGAATTGGAATTGCAAGAAATTTTTGAAGAATTGGAGAACATCAGCGATTCAGGACCCGAAATTGAGGATGACAAATTGAGGTAAACATATTTTCTTGTGATTTATTTTTAAATTAGAATTTTCAGCATAGTAAGCAATCCCCGCCCGAAGATACGCCCTTTTTTCGGTTCAAAATCGGACATTATGCCTCCGATAATCGACTTGCAAACTGAGGAGGGTCTGTTCCTGTCTGACGAACTTAGTGCTGATAGTGAGGCGAGTGAATGCCGACCGATTGCCTCACTTTTGGAAACCCTTTTCAGATTGTGAGTTCTGCCGAGGAAAGACTTATTAGACAGGACGAAACTGCTGAAGTGAGTTGTTTGGGGTGGGACCATTTACGAAATTTGAACACTTTTTGTGCTTCGCAGAGCGATACGCGAAAGAGTTCGATCCCCTCAAATCAGCAGTTTATGCGAAATTTGTTAAAACATTCGGACACCGCAAATTCACTGTTCTCCACTGAGACAATTAAAGGCAAAGGCAATGAATCCATGGAGGAACTGGTTGGAATTTCCTATAAAGCATATTTTAGGGAAAAATCGAATTGAATTAATATGTCTGGCAAATAAATCCCTATGGAAATCGAATTTCGATATAGTAGAATGAAGCGAAATGTGATTAGAATTCTCGCTGTTTCGTTTTAGTTATTCCATTGCTTTCAGCTTTCGCGGTTCTGCTCGCTGCCCTCCACACTCATAATTCCTGAACACATTTGGATTTGCTCGAGTGTTGATTTGCCTTGGATTTCAAAGGGTCCATACTTTTTTTTTGTTGTTAAACTTCGGAATTTGTTAATTGGCCCACTAATTGTTTCAGTAAACAACAAGTTGTTGGACCCGATTTGTCTGCTCGACTGTCCATCATCGATAACTGTTCGGGCATTGATGCAAGCAATCATTTGGAGAATTCAGAATTTGTGAGTTTTAACTAATTTTGAAGGTTCACTATTTGGGCTTTTAGTTGTAACAATAATTCGGTGTCGCCTCCGACAATTACAATTGGCGTTTTGGGAGGAGACATTTTGTTGGCCAATGTGCTCAAGTCTTATGTTGTTCTCTTGCAGAATAAGGTGCCATGCTTTATTTTCTTTCTTTATTAAATCAATGCCAACTCTAAAAATGTTAGGCTTGCAAAGAGGACTGGCTGAACTACCTTCGATTCTCGTTGGTTCTCCCCCCACACACTGCGGTTGGCCGTTTGCTGAGCCAAGTGGCCGGTTTCGGGGGCTACTCAGAAGCAATTTGGAAGATTCTGAACAATGCATCGACGGCGTTCAAAGAGTCACCGAATAACGCGGGAATTGCTGAACACAATGAACTTCGCAACTGTTTGGCAAGCATTACCAAAGAGCAAGACACCCAACGCGACACGAATCTGCACATTGGCGAAGTGATGCTCCAATTGTCCAAGCCTTCCGACCAGTCAAACGCTGTCAGTTCCAGCGAAGCACAGAGCCGATCGCAGGTCTTTCCCTTCCATCGTTTTGTGTTTACACTGGTGAAACTTCAGGCATTTGTGCCCTTTCTGGCCGAGCTTTTGACAGGGTGCAGCATTTGCAGCGACCATCCGTCCACTTCTTCCTACGTTTCCGACCCAACATTTTCTTCCCTCCACTACATTGGAAGAGTTGTTGAAGAAAATCAACGGCAAATGGAAGTAATAACTGGCAAATGGCATCATTGCTTAATTAGGGTTTCCATCGTCTCCTTTGTTAATAGGACTCTCCGTCCCCGGCCACTCCACCGACACTTACAAATGCTTCGACATCATCAGCGAAACCCTCAGCACAACATTCGCAGTCCTTTCCAGCAATTCCCACATTAGTTGAGCTCAGCCGTGAAAGGGAAGCAGTAACTGAGGAATTTTTCGTCGACAAGAATTCTCCTCCCCAGCAGAATTACAGCAATAAGTATCAATCATTCACTTAAGTTACACACATTTCAACATGTCTGTCAGGCTGTTTGCGAATTCTTCTTCCATCAGTTCGGATGGCCGCGAACTTCAGATTGAATATTGGACTTCACTCGGTTACCCATTTCCTTCATCTTCGACAGCGCAATGCAATTACATTTCACCAAATGATGTGGGACACTCGAACAATGCAAATGTCGGGAGCAAATTTTCGATGAAAGCATCTGTCCGGACCCTTTCCATTGGTATCATATTTTTGGTTCCGTTTAATTAGCATTCGCTTTATTCAGTTCGTGAACCGATGTCCAATTTGCTGTCAATGCTTTTCGTAAAGGAACGAAAGAAAGACAAAGTGTTGCACAAATTGGGCAGACGGAACAAACAGGTGAACTTCTTCAACTTCGTTCCCGTTTTTTGTTAAATGATTATTCCCTCAAGAAGCCTTCTGAATCCTCGGGCGTCGCCTTCTCATCGCAAAGTCGCGTTGTTTCCGGCGTAACGCGCATTGTCTGTACGACCAGCGGAATCGGTGGCAAAAAGGAAGCGGCCATGGAAGTGTCCATCGACGGAGTTTTGTGGCGTGGGGTGCGCTTTTTCCAAATTTCGGCCCAATGGCAAACGCATGTAAAGCTTTTCCCCGTTTCATTTCCTGTGGAATTACCAGCAAGTCTTAAATGAATGAACATAGTATCACAACTTCTGGTCACTATAAATTATTTATCCATCTCTTTACCAGCCACACTTTCTTTATCTTCTGTCATCTCAATTTTTGTTTCATATTTTGACTTTATTTTTTTCAATAATTTTTTGAATGGTTTGTCAATAAAAATTATAGTAATTCTTTTTTTAAATTTTTCTTCCATATGTTTTGTAACATTGTTTACCATTCTAAATTTTTTCATTTAATAGTAATATAAAATGATTTGTCTAATTCTTAGTAAATGAATGTGATCGTTCGTCGTTTAATTCAAACGCTATTTGCGAAACCGAAATTGTCAAAACTCGTGAAAATGAAGCTGGATGAGTCTGAGGCCTTTCGTACGTTGTTTACTCCCGAACTTACCCGACTCTCCCAACTGTTTGAGGGGCATGGATTCGAGATTCGGTGCTTAATGCTTTTTTTACTCTTAATGTTTCTCCAAAAAGGATCGCCGGCGGCGCTGTCAGAGACCTTTTGATGGGCACGCGACCGTCCGACGTGGATTTTGCGACGGACGCCACGCCAACTCAAATGAAGGAGATGTTTGAGCGAGAACAGATCAGAATGTTCAACAAGCGTGGCGAGGAGCACGGCACGGTGACATGTCGGATAAACGACCGCGAGAACTTCGAGGTGACAACCCTCCGCGTGGACGTGGTGTGCGACGGACGGAGGGCGAAGGTCAACTTCACCACCGACTGGGAGTTGGACGCCTTCCGCAGGGACTTGACCATCAACTCGCTCTTCCTTGGCCTCGACGGGCTCATCTACGATTACACCGGTGGCATCGAAGACGTCAAACAGCGGCGCATCATTTTTGTCGGTGACCCCATCCAAAGGCTTCAGGAGGTTTAACTTTGCTCAATGTCAGTCCATTGCAGTTACATAAACAGCCCATTTCCAGGATTATTTGCGTATTTTGCGATACTTTCGCTTCTTCGGCCGTTTCTCCAAATTGGACGCGCCCCATGAACAGAAAAATTTGGAAGCGATCGTCCGTTGCCGAGATGGGCTCAAAGTAGGTGCCCATTAACACTCATTTTTAATAATATTTGCCTTTGAATTTCCTTCCCAAAGGGTGTCAGTGGTGAGCGAATTTGGATGGAATTGCATCAAATCCTTGTGGGGCGGTTGGCTGCCCCCGTGCTGCGCTGTATGTTGGTCGATTGTGGCCTCGGTCCCCTCCTCGCACTTCGCCCCGATCGAGTGGATGAATTCGAGAGGGTTTCGCGTCTGAATGCCCCCAACGGCGACGACGGGAAATTGAGTATTGAGCCGAGCACCGCACTCAGCGCACTTTTTGCAAATTCGGACGACGTTAACAAATTCCAATCGCTGTGCAAATGTTCAAATTTGGAGAAATGGCTTTGCGAGACGATTGTCGAGCGGAGGGAAGAGGCGAGCGAAGAACGGGCGAATCCGTCGTACTTCCGACATTTCATATTGAACCAAACCTTCGAGAGGGGAGGTCGGCATAAAGGCGGGACCAAATCAGAATTTGTTTTTTTAGGAGAAATGAGAGAACAGATCAAACGCGAGTGTGTGGAACTGATGAAATATGTGGGGACAGATGCGAAAATGCGCGCAGAGATTGAGCAATGGGAAGTGCCTCCGATGCCGGTTGGGGGATTTGATCTGATCGCAATGAACGTGCCCAAGGGGCCGAAGATGAAGTGAGCTTCTCGCCGTCATTACATTAGATTGATTGGATCAATTAAGAATTGCTTTACGGTATTTGTTCAACATTTGGAAGCAGGTTGGCGTTTGTTTCTCATTCAATTTGACCTGAGAATCAAACAAATCAATTATTGTTTTACCAATTTTTTTATTTTTCGTTTTTTCAGACTGATCTCTGTCTGAGCAAAGAAGAATTGTTGGAACGCCTTAACTTGGATGAAATCGGCAAAATGGAGATTCCCACCGGAAATGAAAAAGTCAAAAGGACGAAACAGAAACGGAGGCATTCGCCTGCCAAAAGCGAAAGCAAAGAGCCAAAAGCACAGAATATGAATTGATTATTTTATTATGAAACAACAATGGCTATTTCCATTTAAATGCATATTGTTTTCTCGAAATTATCCTAAAACCCTTTTTGTTTGAGGCGGTCAAATCATGAAAATTTACCTACATATTTGATTAGGTATTTCGTTTTTAAAAAAGGGATTCATATGTAAAATAAAATAAATTCAAGGGCGTATCTAGGGGGGGGGGAATTCCCCCCCCCCAAACGAAAATTAAAAAGTTTAATAGGCAAATTTCGTAACAAGTAGCACTCAAATTTCCAAAAATTTTTTCCGGCGGCGCCTATCGGCACCGCCGGACCTACATTTTCCACTATTTTTACAAGTTTTTTGCCTTAAAACGGCCAAAATTTGGTCATTTTTAGTGAAAAAGTGCAGTTGTTACCCAGCAGGGAAAAAAAGTTATCCCGGTTTTTGTTTGCAAACACAAAAAAGAAAGTGTTTTCCTGCTATTTAGAGCAAGGAGAAGCCAGGAAAAAAATATGTATTTACATAAAATAGGCAGCCCTAATTATGAGCACAGGATTCAACATCTTTTAGGGTATTAGCATTTGCCTTTTAAATTTTAGCGGTCCCTGGACTCATCTTTGTGATCTCCTTTGTTAATTTTTTTTTGTATGCGAATTGAATAAATAATGATCATATTGGGTGACACAAAGAAGGGCTCATTCATTTATTCATTCCGTCGTTCGTCCGTCGGTTCATTTTCTTCTAATTCTTTTCCCATCCTTCCCCCTTTTTTACATATTTCTAATTTCAAATCTTTGCTCTTTGTTACTTTATTTTGCTTTGCATTTTCAGTTGATTCTCATTTCTTCTTATTTTCTTTTCACGACCTCAGCTTTTTACCTCGTCAAGAATTATTTAATTGTTCCAAATTCCCATAAAATGCCTCCGATTCCGATGGATGTTGACGTCGTTCCTGGTCAGTTCGGCATTTCCTTGGCCATTCATTCGTTTAATACACATTTTTTCGATTCAGAAGCGGTAGGTCAAACTTTTCTGTTCACCAGCGAATCGGTTAGCGAGGGACACCCCGACAAAATGTGCGACATTATTTCCGATTCCGTTTTGGATGCCCACCTCGGCCAAGACCCAAACGCAAAAGTCGCCTGCGGTGGGAAAATTGTGGAGAGGCAAGTTGGGTTGACGACTTAAGCGATTCAGAGACAGTGACAAAGTCGGGAATGATTTTGTTGTGTGGCGAAATAACGAGCAAAGCCAATTTGGACTATCGCCAGTTGGTCAGGGATGTCGTGCAGAAGATCGGATTCGACGACGAGCCGAACAAAGGTATGACGAAAGGGAGGAAAATTGGGGGGGGGAATCTAAAAACGAAAGGGGACGAAATGATGAAGCGCGGGACTTGTCATTATTTCACCGTACTTCAAATTCCCAAGGATTTGATTACAAAACATGCAAAATCCTCGTCGAACTTGAGCAGCAGGCGCCCGAAATTGCGGCGGGCGTTTGGATGAACAAAGCGGACGAGAAGGACATCGGCGCGGGTGACCAGGCAGGGCACTCACTTTGCTGTTTTTATTGTTTTGCCTTCTTTAAGGGTCTCATGTTCGGCTACGCCACGGACGAAACGGAGGAAGCGATGCCATTGTCTCTGCTCATCGCGCACAAACTCTTGGCCAAGTTGCACCAGCTGAGGAGGGATGGCTCCCTCGGCTGGTCCTTCCCTGACTCGAAGTCGCAGGTGTGCCGAGTCTTTGGCCGTGCCATTCTCATTGCTTTTCTAGGTCACCGTCGAGTACAAATTCAACAAAGGCGCCTGTGTGCCGGTCCGCGTGCATACCGTCGTCATTTCCGCCCAGCACAAACAGTTCGACGGAGATTTGGAGGTGGTCCGATCGGATTTGAAAGAGAAAGTGATCAAAGAGGTCATCCCGGCCCATCTGCTGGACGAGCGTACCATTTACTACTTGAACCCCTGCGGTTGTTTTGTTTTCTTTCTTCATGTTTCATCTCCTTTTTAGGCTCTTTCCATGTCGGAGGTCCCAAAAGTGACGCTGGCCTTACGGGCCGAAAAATCATAGTGGACACTTACGGAGGATGGGGTGCCCACGGGGGAGGCGCCTTTTCGGGGAAGGACCCCACAAAAGTGGACCGGTCGGGTGCGTACGGGGCGCGATGGGTGGCCAAGTCACTGGTCAAAGCGGGGGTCTGTCGTCGCTGTTTGGTCCAGGTGCAAAAGCATTTCGGATTTAATAAAACAAACGAAACTTAATTCGAAGGTTTCTTACGCAATTGCCATTTCCAAACCTTTGTCCATCACAGTCATTTCTTATGGGACCAGCCCACTCACTGAGCAGGAACTGCTCCAAATCGTCAACGACAACTTCGACCTGCGCCCAGGCGTCATCATCGAGTGCGCCTTTTGCCCTTCGCTTCCCTTTTCCTTTCCTCTCAATTTGCCCATTTTCAGGGAACTCGGCTTGAAGCGCGCCATTTATTCCCGAACCGCGGCTAATGGACACTTTGGACACGCCGATTTCCCATGGGAAAAAGCGAAACCGCTCGAAATTCGTCCTGAGCTAATGGAAAAACTGATCGCCTATAGAAAGTCTGAACACATTCCGAATGGCTGCTTCAAAGGGACGCACATTCACGCGCACCACTGAACAACGAATTGTTAAACGAAGGAATGGACCAGTGACTTATCCGGGGGATTGAGCATTTGTGTGGGGCCTTAAATTCAAATTATTTAATTGATTTTATAAAACATTTTCGAAACTTAACCCTGGATAAGTCTCTGAAAATTGGACGATAATATACTACCATAAAGGCCCCCTCCACTTCGGTTTTGTATTAATTCGATGCGTTTGCACTTTTCCACCGCTTTATGCATTTTGTTTTGTTTTTACCAAATAATTCACATAATACAATGTTTTCCCACAATTCGCCGTTTGTTATTGTTGTCCGTTTTTTCATAGTTTTCTGCTGCCTTTTGTTGTCATTTATTATTTTTTCATCTTTACAATAAAAATGTCATTTCATTTTCGTTAATTGCTGCTATTGTAACTAGGTAATCTCCCGGACGAATGATTTACTAGTAATGACGAGAATCTTTTCCTTAAGCAGTCCCACATTTCCTCCGTTCATTTGGCCTTATTGAGGGGGGGGGGGGGCAATGACCGTCATAATGGGCCAATCCGTTAGTCGTCATTTACATTTTTGCACAATTTATTTAAATGAGTTCCCGGCAGTGGCGACGGCATTTGCTTCGCTTTTGATTGCGTCCCTTTCTTCTCCTCCAATGCTTTTGAAATTTGTTCCTTCGCTTCTTTTGCTGAGTTTGGTGCTGTCGCAGAGAAATAACGTAAAAAAGGCACCGTAAATTATTCGTTATTTTGGGGTTTTCTTCGCAAGGGCCAAAAGTCCGTGAGGGTTCGCTACCCGTGGATAGCACTGAGCGATGGCTACGGGGAAAAGGGACATTGGCAGCCGAAGGCAATGGCCAAATCATTGGCGAACAGACAAACGACGAGAAAAGGGAGAGAAAGGGAAGAGCAAAAGCAAACGAAGGACAACAAAAATCCGGTGAATTTTGAGATCACAAAAAGGGGAGGAAATACCAATTTTGACAGATGACCAATGAGAGACTGAGCAGAAGGAAGTTGGTGTCGACCCGTTACCAAAGCGTATTTGGACAGTCCAAGGTGGTCAAAACACTGTGGAACTCAAACCCAATGTTCCGGGCATGGGACTAATTGTAAGTGTTCTCCCGACTGTTTCAGCCCCTTCGTGGGTCCGAGTTCGTGCCGATCAACATCGACCTATACACCGGGAAATTGGCCACTTCACGTCGAGAAACGTTCAATTGGGTGCCACGAGGGAACATTTTCCTTTTCCCACGCCAATAAAATTTGTGTTGTAATTGTCCCAATTTTGCCAATGCATTTTTCACTAACTGAATGACGAAACAATAAACTACACAAGGTCTTGGTATGATCGGCGTGATTTGTCCTTGTAGAAATAGTCCGGCTCCTCCTCCCACAGTCCCAGCGACCGTTCGGCCCTCAATTCGTCCGATTTGTCGTAGTTGTGATATTGCAGCAAATATTTGATGCGCTTGTTCAGCTGGTGCCATTTGTGAGGCGAATTCTGCTCCAACTTTGACTTGTACAGGTTTCTGTAGTGGATCAGCTTGACCGGCTCAATCGCTCTGTTTTGCCCGGGAAACCCGCGCAGCCAACGGGGGACGTGGTACTGAAGTTGGGCCGGATGGAGAGAGCCGTCTCCGAGCAGGTCGATGTAGTCGTTCTCGCCAAATCTCGCCTGACTTTCGCGCCAAGGCTCACGAATCTTAAGGAGGGATAAACAGACATCAAATATTGTATTTCTACAATAATTTAAAACCACCCAATGGATAACAAACGATTGTTAGGTGTTCGTGTGACCGTGTAAACGCTGAACGGGGTAATTCACCGAATGTTGTGCTAATGTGCTTTAAAATGGAGGTAACCCAATCTTCCAGACACAGTTTCATTCCCGGAAGACACAACCAGTCTAAACTCTCCTTTTTCTGGCCCCACTTTGTATTTCGGCCGGTAGAGCTGCTCTTTGCAGTCGGGGATCCGCGGCAATGCGTCGATTCCAGGTCGATGATAACGAAAGTAATATCCCACGTCTTTGATTTTGTTTGTTGCCTTTCTCCGATCATCAAAAATGCGAGGCACCTGAGAACGATCATGCCAATTTCGGATGCCAAATTGGACTTTACAATGCGGCAACAAAATGCTTATGCGATTTGAAAGCATCTTAAAAATGTATAATTAATCATTTTGATGATTTCAACCAAAATGCTAAAACTAATCATTTTCTTTGATTCTAAATGTCCAAAGTGATTTGTATCTTTATAAGCAAAATTATTAGAATTTGCAAATTGATGTTTTTTCATGTGTTAGAGACTTGAAAAAAGAACGCCAAGATGAGAGGAAAAGAAATATTATTTTTTGTTTGTCCTATAACTTGAACTAACAGATAAATTCAAAAATTCAACATAGAAATCTATGCAGAATTTTTTTCTCTATTGATATGCAAAGTTTAAAGCGGATTTAACATGTAGATAAAAAGGTAAACGTCACGAAGTAAATGTTGTTTTTTATATAGGTAATTAAAATGAATAGATAGTACGCCAAAGTGAGAAAAATTACAAAGAAAAAGAGAAACGACGAGATAGTACTATGCTTTTCTCTGCACAGTGAAGTTGACCCATAGCCAAAGTGAGTCTCCAGAGAAATTTTAGTATATAAATTCATGCGTTCTCGTATGTCCGTCATTCACTCATTTTTTTGAACTCCAATTTAATCATCTCTGTTTCTTACACTAACTTTGTCCTCTCTTTAAATGCATATTTTTATTTTCAGACACATATTATTTGAAATAAACCAAAATGGCTGTCCCTCAGGAAGTAATTGACAAAATTGAGGCTGGCTACAAAAAGCTTCAGGTGCACACAATGTGTGTGTTAACTATTCTAATTTTGAACTAACTTTCAGGCGGCGGCTGATTGCAAATCGTTGTTGAAGAAGTACCTCACCAAGGACGTCGTCGATGCATGCAAGGACAAGCGTACCAAGCTCGGAGCGACTTTTTTGGACGTCATCCAGTCGGGGGTTGCCAACTTGGACAGTGGTGTCGGCGTGTATGCGCCAGATGGTCAGTTAAATGGCTACGCATAATCACAACCATTAAACATTCATTCAGCCGAGGCTTACACACTCTTCAAACCATTGTTCGACCCGATCATCAACGACTATCATGGTGGCTTTGGACCGAGCAGCAAGCAACCGGCAACGGACCTTGGTGAGGGGAAGACTCAACTGCTGACGGACTTGGACCCGGAGGGGAAATTCATCAATTCGACTCGCGTTCGTTGCGGCCGCTCTCTTCAGGTGTTTGTTTGAATTTAACATACCAAAAAACAGTCGTATTCAGGGATATCCATTCAACCCTTGCTTGACCAAGGAGAATTACGTCGAGATGGAATCAAAGGTCAAAGCGGTCTTCGAGCAGCTGAAGAGCGGTAGGCAACCGCTAATTATTTTCTTTGTAACATTATGTTTTAGATGCCGAGTTGGGAGGCACCTACTATCCGCTCCAGGGCATGACCAAGGACGTCCAGAACCAGGTTCGATCCAACAAGTGTTAAGCCATTAATTTTTGTATGTTTAGCTGATTGCCGACCACTTCTTGTTTAAAGAGGGCGACCGTTTTCTGCAGGAGGCCAATGCTTGCCGTTATTGGCCCACCGGACGCGGAATTTTCCATAACGCCAAGAAAACCTTTTTGGTGTGGGTCAACGAGGAAGATGTATGTTTGTTTGTTTTATTCCATCTTGATATCGATTTTCAATTAAGCACCTCCGTATCATTTCGATGCAAAATGGCGGCAATGTTGGACAAGTGCTGGAGCGTCTCATAAAGGGAGTCAAGGCCATCGAATCGAAAGTTCCGTTTTCGCGTGACGACCGTCTTGGCTGGCTGACTTTCTGTCCTACCAACTTGGGAACGACTGTTCGCGCGAGTGTGCATATCCGACTTCCGAAGATCAGCGCAAAACCCGACTTCAAGTCCATCTGCGACGGCCTGAAATTGCAAATCCGCGGGATTCACGGCGAACATTCCGAGAGGTAATTGTTTATTGTTCTGTTTTTGAAACAATTTTCCTCTATTTAGCGCTGGCGGCGTTTATGACATCAGCAACAAGGCCCGTCTTGGTCTCACGGAGTTCGAAGCGGTGAAGCAGATGTACGACGGAGTGAAACACCTGATCGAATTGGAGAAGAAAGCATAATGGGAGGACCGATCTATGATGATGACTTTATATTGCATAATGTGGAGATTTGCTAGTTGTTCTGAATCTCTTAGGCTTTAGCTATTTGTATATATGTGATATTGCTATATTGTTCATATCGCGCTTGTGTATAAATAGTTTTGATTGATTGGTTGTATTTAAAATTGGTTAGTGATCAGTAAAATTGATGGTTCGGCACCACTGACATATAGGTAGGTAGGCGATTTTTAAAAGGGTTCAACCCTGAAAAAAGTTGCGGCGCTACTGTAAAAGTTACCGTTTTGAAAATTTCACTTTTTTTGGTCAAAATTTTTGTTTTTTTGATGCAGAATTTGTTTTTTTTTAACATGGCATTTCACGTTATTTTGATCAGGAAAAAAGTTGTTAGCAACGGCGCCGAAGTGGGCGGTTCCCTAGGGGGGACCCTTTTGTTTTGCAAATTTTTTTTTAATAAAAAATCGTGAATATACTTTTATTCGCCATAATTGTTCTGTTAATTCTTAATATTCATCATTTTTTTTGAATAGCGGAAAAAATTCCGCAAATTGATATTAAAATGCCAAGTAATTAAATTGCAAATATCTAAAATTTCGCTAACGGCTACGCATTTTGTATATGCCGTCTCTAATATCAATTTGAGTTGGGCTGGCAAAAGTCTACACAAATTATATTTGGTGCCATATTAAATTATATAGCAAGCGTGTTGGTTCCAAAATAGTTGTCTGAGCTCGGGTTTTGCAGAATCATTGGTTTTATCTATGGTATTCTTCAAGTACATCTTTAAAATGTTTTAAAGCAGATTAAACTTCATTTCTATCCATTCTTTTCAAAATGGCCGACGAAAGTGGAACAAACGCAGGAGGAACCGGTGCAGCTGGAGGCGCTCAGCCTGCTGAGTACATCAAACTGAAGGTCGTTGGCCAGGTCTGTTTTCTTTGTGTTATGGCGAGACCAAACCTTTTAATTGTTCATTTTAGGACTCAAATGAAGTGCATTTCCGGGTCAAATACGGCACATCCATGGGCAAGCTGAAAAAGGCGTACGCCGAGCGGACTGGCGTCCAGGTTTGCCAGACTTGGGATGGGAGTTGTGCAGATCACACACTCACTCAGCGTTTTCACCATTTTTAGGTGACTTCTTTGCGCTTTTTGTTTGACGGCCGCCGCGTCAATGACGACGACACTCCCAAATCATTGGAGATGGAGGAGGACGATGTCATTGAGGTCTGTAGGGTAATGGGTGGGCGATGAAAATCGGGTGGGTTTTCGGAGTCGCCTATGAACTGACTTCTTTTTGAAGATGAGCGGTCCCGAAATTAGTTTTTATTTTAATTGTCTTTAGGTGTACCAAGAACAGCTCGGAGGCGACATTGTGTAGGAATAATCAAGCGTTTCTTTTTCTGATGACGATCTTTTTGCGGGTGTTACAATTATTCTTCGCTTTGTTTCGTTCTTTTATTAAATAAATGGATTCCAGACTTTTTTGTTATTTGTTACATATCCTATTTGACGGTTTAAACCTTGGCGCTACTTGCAAAGAGCAACCTTTTGAAATTTTTTTTCACTTTTTTTTGGTCAATTTTTTTTTTTGTTTTTTTGACACATAATGATGAATATTAAGTATTAACAGCATAATTATGGCGAATAAAAAATATATTCACGATTTTTTATCTCAAAAAAATTTTGCAAAACAATAGGGTCCCCCCTTTGGTTTTTGATAAAACTCAAAATTTGTCAATTTTTAACTAGCGCTAAATTTTCTTTTAAAATGTTTTTTTCAGTTTATTAAATAGTATGCAATACGTTCCATGTTAAAAAAGCAAATTCTGCATTAAAAATAAACAAAAAAAAAAATTGACCAAAAAAAAAGTGAAAAAAAATTTCAAAAGGTTGCTCTTTGCAAGTAGCGCCTAAACCTTCTATTTTGGCGGTTTTAGAGCATAAAAAACTCGAGCCCTAATCAATGGTTTTTGCAAAATCCAAGCTGATCATCGCGTTTTTCAATCCTATCCTAGAGCATTCCCTTTCCCGCAAATTTTGTCTTAAACTTTTACCCAACTGACTTTGTTAGGCATTTTAAAAAAGGTTTAGCAAAAATGGTATCAGCAATTGCACAATATTTCCTAGCCTTTCTTCTGTCAGCATCCGTTATCGCATTTTTCTCGTTTCTTCTTCTGACTGCGTTCGTTTCCTTTCCTTTGGCCATTTCCATTTTCCTCTTTAAGTTTGTCCATTTTCAAACCATGGACCAAAAGGAACAAATCCCATTTCGTCGCCCCCCGTTTTCACTTTCGTCCGGAAGAAGAAGAAGAGGCGAATGCGCAGTTCCCTTGCCTGCTGACGCGGGAAGAGACGAGTTGGAAGGGGCTGCAGCACTCGGAACCCGAACTTTACCTGTCGGTAATTGTGCCAGCGAAGAACGAGGAAGTGAGTCGGAGAAAGCATTTCAAAGAAAAATAAATACCACTACAGAAAAGACTCCCTCGGATGCTCGACGAGTGTTTGAAATATTTGGAAAAGAGGGCGGCCAAGGACTCGGAATTTACATATGAAGTAAGTCGAACGAACATAGGATTAATTTTCTACATAATGAACGAATTCCCTTTCCGGTTATTGTTGTGGATGATGGGAGCACCGACGGCACAGCTGGTGAGACATTTTACAGCGATTAAAATAGAAAATAAAGGGGACAGTTTTAAAAGGCAAAATATGGACAAAAAAATTAAAAAATAAGGGCAAAAAGGGGCACGAGAAAGGAACCTAGAGACATTTAATAAGAATTTCTCATATTCTTTGAGATGTGGCCTTCTCCTACGCACGTTCTCACCCCCTTTTTATTCTCCGACTTCCAAAAAACGTCGGAAAGGGCGGCGCCGTCCGCGAGGGCGCCCTCTGCGCCCGTGGCCAATTCATTTTGTTCGCCGACGCGGACGGTGCGTCACGATTTTCGGACTTTCGAAGATTGGAGAAACAAATGCATTCGCTTTGCAACGGCGATGTTTTGCCGTCGTCGGAGCCGACGGATTGGACACATCCGGCAATTGTGGTGGGTTCGCGAGCGCATTTGGAAGAGGAAAGCATGAGCAGAAGGTCGATATTGCGCACCGTTCTGATGGTCGGCTTTCACGTTTTGGTGAGCATTTTCCATTTGCACTTTTCTGAGGGTTTTAATTTCAATCAAAGGTTTGGGTTTTTGCGGTTCGAAGTGTCAGGGACACGCAATGTGGCTTCAAACTTTTGAGGTAAGACGAAAAGTAATGCAATTAAGAATAATATTTGCATTTAAGTCGTGCCGCGGCAGCCAAAGTAAGAAAAAAATGTCTTCGGTTTTTTCCTTTTTTCGAACCCGTTCCCCTCCCCTCTCTTTCAGCTCTTTCCTCAATTGCACATTGAGCAGTGGGCTTTCGATGTTGAACTCATTTACTTGGCCGAACATTTGCAGTACTCCATCGCCGAAGTGGCCGTTGAATGGACGGAAATTGAAGGCTCAAAAGTGACCCCCGTTTTCTCGTGGATTCAAATGGGCGTCGACATTCCGTTGATTTGGTTTCGTTACACGTTCAACATTTGGAATCTGAATGAAGTCGACCTGAGTTGAAGAGAATGATCAAATAAAAGCAGAAATGTGTGATGGGTTAATGCATATATAACTTATTTGTTAAACTTTTTGGTTTTGTTTCCTTTTAAAGCTTTAATATATTTATTCGTTTATAATTTATTTCTTTCCCTTTTTGTTAAAGTTAAAAAGCCAGTTAAAAGTCTGTTATCACTTTCGTTTTCATTTTTATTATTTATTTAAAAAATTGTTTTGATGGATTCGGCAAAAAAGCGAACGGGGCGCAGCAAACAAACGGCGACAGAACAGCGGAAATCAGAGGATGGAAAAGGGACAGGACGAAACGAAGAGGACGAAGTGCTTTTGATAGAGGAGGAAACGGTGGCAAATGTGAAGGATTGGCAATGGGAAAGGGACAATTGGAAAAGGGAATTTAGACGCACGACCCATTGCCATTTGGAGACGGGGCATGGGACGTGAGCAAATATTGCGATGACATTTCACTGCGAATGGTCAGCCAAAGTGAGGACGCACTCGACTTGGAGTTCGACCTGGTCAACGTGGAAGCGCCCATTGCCAATGCTTTGAGACGCGTTTTAATATCGGAGGTTGGCGAGACGAATTTGGGGCATTGACCGGGGATTCGATTTTCAGGTACCGAGCATGGCCATCGAGAAGGTGTTCCTCTACCAGAACACTTCTTGCATTCAAGTCATTAAATTGTTCCGTTTTTCTTAGTTTGGCTGAATTCACAGGACGAAGTGCTGTGCCACCGACTCGGTCTCATCCCAATTTATGCCGATGCTCGCCAATTCACTTTCCCTCCACCGCCAAATTCGTCCGCAACTCAGCAAATAAACACAGACATTTTGGAAATGGAACCCCCCGCTAACCCCGAGCAGAATTTGGTGTTCGCAATCAACGTCACTTGCCCAAGGTTATTTTATTGTAAAATGCAATTACCAAATCTTTTATTTGTTTTTTTTGAAAGTGTCTCAAAAGGAAAGAAAAAACGCGGAAAGGGGGGAAATGTGTCGCAAAAGGAGGGCCAGCAGCAAATTGGGTCGGGCAGTGACAGCGAAGAGGGCGCCGTAGGGGCAAAGGCGAGCGGCGGATGCATCAGAGAGAGGGGCGGCAGCGGAAATTGGGTGGTTTACACAAGCGCATTCGGATGGAAGCCGAGTGGCGAGCAGCGGACGCAAATTGCGAAGGATCCGCCGCGACTCGTCCACGGAGACATCATTTTGGCCAAACTCAGGCCGGGCCAGGAGATCGAGGCGAGGTGGGTCGGCAAAGGGGATGGACTCACCCCTTTACGATGACTTTGCCATTTTCAGTTGTCATTGTGTCAAAGGAATTGGCAGAGACCACGCCAAATTTTCACCCGTCGCCACCGCAACGTACAGACTGCTGCCTCAGATCAAACTGAAAAAGGACAACTTTGATGAGGAGCAGGCGGCACGACTCCAGTCAAGTTTTTCCACTGGCGTAATTGGAAGGGACGAACAGACGGGGAGAGGTGAGAGAGAAGGGACTGATGTGAACGTACAAAGGGAAGAGACGTAAAAGAGGTGCACGTCCCCCCCATAAAAAATTTAAAAAGAAATTCACGTTACAAGTGGGTGGGACGAATTGTCGAGTTTGAGGGGGCAGGGGACACATGTCTTGGAGAATACGACGCTAGTTACAAAGAGGGGTCTTTTGAATTTTATCAAAAACAAAAGGGGGGCCTTTTGTTTTGCAAAATTTTTTTATGATAAAAAAACCCATGAAAATTTGTTATCCGGGGTTTTAGAGGGTCGCTGATCACGAATCTGACATCTAATTCGAGGTCATTTACCCCAATAACCCCATTAAATAAATTTTCATGACTATATATTAAAAAATTTTGTAAACCAAAAGGGTCCCCCCTTTTGTTTTTACTTTTTGATAAATTCAAAAGACTCCTCTTTGTAACTAGCGCCGAGAATACTCAAACAATGAATTGTCTTTGTTTCCCAGTTTATGTGCGGGATGCTCGCGCTGACACTTCGAGTCGCAACGTGTTCATACACGACGACCTGAAAGATGCGGTGGAAATGGGCAAAAAGAAAACACATTTCATTTGTAAGGCGAACACCAAACTATTTGCACTCAAATGCTCATAATCACTTTCTTTAGTTAGCGTTGAATCGGTCGGCGCATTGCCTTCTCACAAATTGGTCATTGAAGCGTGCAAAGTGATGAGGGAAAAGGTGGACCATCTGAGAGAGCAAATCAGCTCAAGATTAGAAATGCTATGAAAACAGTCGAGAATTCGTTGTTGATTTATTGTCTTGATAATAAAAGAAATTTTCAGTGCTTTCATACAAACAGAGTAAGGGCATGGTTTTAAGGGAATAAAACTAGTCCATTTTGAATTCACTTTATGGTATTAGAAAATAACTAAAAATACATGCCCCAACAACAGTATCAATAATAAATTACAATATGCTTGTTGAGCAATTACGATGAAGTTTCGGTGGCATTTGCTAGCCTATTCAATGCTTCCGTCCTTGAGATTGATTTGGTCATGTCTTTTTTCTGTTCTTTCGGCTGACTGTCGGTCATCACCACACTTGGCAACATTGGGTTAACGACGGCGCTTTCACGCAACGCACTTTTGCTTTCCCCAGACCATGGGAAAGTCCAATTTCGGTCCTGAAAATGATGATTAGCTTTGTTACAAATGGTCGATGGTTGCCCACCCTCCGCGGCATTCGCATTTCGTCCTGCAATTCCGTAACCAGCACATTCAGTCGCATTATCTCCTGGCTCGTCTTTTTGCTCAGCTCTCTCAATTCCTCGGCGCTTGCCAATTCCTTCTCCTCTTTGTGCGTGAAATAGGAATAAGCGTAAAACACCACGACAGTGTAGCCGAAAATGGCCACTTGATGGATCACTTCTGAAGCCTGAACTAAACGGATGCTGGAAATTATCTTTTTAATTTAACCATATTAGCTAATTGGTGACAGAAATCACCCCCCCCCCCCCAAAAAAAAATCAGATTATACGTTAATTTTAAAATGGAGGAGCCCATGGTGACCCAAAGGTGTCATTTAAATGTGGACCTGTTCAAGCGCTGTCTCTTCCGATACATTTACCACTGAAGTTGGTGAGCCGAGGTCCAAATTTTTCATTCGCAATTTTGTGGACCAATTTGTGATAGCTGAAATTGACGACGATTATTCTTTGGAGCTTTCTCCGGTGCACACACTTTTCCCTATTGGTATTAACACTCTGTTCCGAAATGCCGGGTGTTCTTTCCCCAATCCCATAAAATATCCAGTGATGGGCTTTGACAACTGTCTGGCGACGATCATATAAATTTGGATAATTGGAAGACCCATCGCTGTTAACAGGTCGCTAAAAAATTGAAAATTAAGCAACAAAGAAATGATTTTTATTTGTTTTGGTCCGCACCATTTGCGCCATCTAATTTAAGAAATTTTTTAAGGGCAAAATAAAAAATTGGCGTTGTGTTATGGTCCCAGTGATTTAAAACATCAGTCAAAGGCCATTGTTATATTACAATACAGTAACAAAAAGGAAGGGGAAGAGCATGTGATATGCATCCTCTCCTCCTCCTCCCCCCATCCCCCGGCGGTTTTTAACCCATCCCTCGGATTTTTCTTCCTTCGTTCGCTTTCTTTTCCCTTCTTTTGATTTGGCCTCATTTTCTCCTTTTGTTATTTGAGGAAAATCAATGGCAACGGACGAATTGTCACGCTTTTTCGCTTCTCTCTTACGCACTCAGAATGTCGGTTTGCCATTCTGATTTTGTCAGAAATGTTAATCGGGCGTGTTAACCCAAAACATGCGGGTTTTTTGGAATTATATTTTTCTATTTTTACGGGCATTCCCTTACTATGTTTTTTGACTATCACCAGGAAGGCCATTTTTTACAAATTCGTTCAAAATTTTTGCTCAACAGCTGATCGATGATCACTGTCTGTATGCGTTCCTCAACAGACAGTCCCCCCACAGAATTGTCTCCCCCTTCTGCTGCTGCTGTCCCCGGTTTTGGTTGTTATCATTTATCAATCACTCATTCATTCATTCGACTCGCACCCATTGGAACAATTCACTCAAAAAAATTAAAGGAAGAAATTATTCAAAATGATATGAATGGTTTAACATTCGTAGGATTTTTTATCAGTGTATAATTGCACATGTTAAATTCGTTTGATTTCCTTATATTTAATCGCCATTGATTATTTATGATTTTAGCTTTTTTTCTTCATGTTTTCGGATGTTTCCGTTCAAAAGGTTAAATTATTGTCCCATTGAAGAGGAGGAAGGAGAGAATTCGCAGTCAATTCATGGCCGGATTGATGGCACATGCCAAGTTGGGACGGACTGTTGCGACACGCGAGAGTGTGCAGGAGTTCATGCAACCCAAAGCGGACTCGGCGTGTCTTTCAAATGCGAGAAGGACCCGGAAATGTCGTCGATGAGAGAGGACCGGGCCCGGTGGGACCACGTGGGGGACGTGGACCAGGCAAGCAGCCAATGCTAATTGATTGGCTCATTATCGTCGTTTTGTTGTCCAGTTCTTCTCCTACATTTACGAGTATTACCAACAAAAGGGCCTCCGGTGCATCGCCCTTCGTTACTTTTTCTCTCTTTTCCGTTTCGCTTTCGTCGTCTTTTTCTCCACCTTTTTGTTACAATGTGTCGATTACGGGGTCATTTTCAACACGAGAAATGCCACTTTTGATGGCATTCCGTTGCCGGAGAAGAAACAAATTCAGGTTTTGCGGTCCATCATCGGCTCTTTTCGGCTTACGCTTCTTTCTTAGGATGTGTTCATTTCTCAGTGCCACCGTCACTTCAATCCGCTAGTCAAAATTGCGCTTTTGCTGGCCCTTCTCTTTTGGGTCGGTCAATTCGCTCGCATTTGCTGTCGTCTCGTCCACCTTTGTGAGACCAGGAATTTCTTCGTCACTCAACTTCAAATCAATGACAGCGACTTGCAAAACCTTTCTTGGAACGACGTCGTGCATAATTTGTGTCGAGCTCAGGAACGAATTCATTTAATGCAAGTGATTTTGAGACATTTTGAGTAATAAGCGACAGAGAAATGACGAACAGAAAAAAGGTTTTGTTTAAGAAAAATAACATTTAATAATATCACTTCGAGTGGTCTCATTATCGCAAATATCCCATTTATCCGCACATTCGATCATTTTTACCAATTTTATGTGTTCAGTGTTAATCGCGACTCCATCTCTTCGCTCGACATTTACCAGCGCATTCTCCGCCATCGCAATTATTTCGTTGCCTTAGTGCACAAAGTGAGTCGCCCTTTTTCACTGTCCAATTGTCCGCCACTTTTTCCTCCCCCCCCCCTTTTTCAGTCGCTTTTACCGCCTCAAATTCGGCTGCCCTTCGTTGGCTCTGTGCATTACCTTTCGTCCGGCCTTCGCTTTAACATCGAATGGCTTCTCTTCTGGGGTCCGTGGTCCCCGTGGAAGTCGTCGTACGCATTAAAAGACGAATTTAAGGAAAGGGACAATTTGGAAAGGATTGGTAAGGGAAAGGCGGCGACGAAATTGCAATTGCCCACCCGCCAAATTCAGCTCGAAATATGCAAATGAATCTGCTGGTGATGAGTGTCGTCAACTTGGTCTTTCTTCCGTTTGTCGTCGTTTACCAAGTGTTGTTCAGCTTTTTCTCTTACTCCGAACATTTTCAACGGGATCGCCACATTTTGGGCATGCGCAAATACTCCAATTACGGACGGTATAATTTACTTTTCCATATTTAACTGATTGCATTCGAGTTTTTAGCGAGAAATTGCGCCATTTCAATGAAATGGACAGCGAATTGGACGCCCGCCTAAATCGCAGTTACGAATTCGCCGTTCGTTACACCGACCAATTCGTTTCGACACAGTCCAAAATCATTGCCAAAAACATTGCTTTTGTTGCCGCTGCCGTTTTCGTCGTCCTTTGCTCTCTCACGGCTTACGACGAAGACACTTTGAAGGTGTAAATGGGTTGTAATTATGATTTCTCATTTGTTACTCATCCCATCTCATTCAGATTGAGCATGTCACCACTCTGATCACCATCTCCGGCGCCATCGTTTTGGCCTGTCGCGTGTTCATTCCCAACGAACATTTGGTTTTTTGCCAGCACCAACTGATGCGCCAAATTGTGGCCAACATTCATTACGCGCCGAAGTCGTGGCTCCAAAAGGCCCATTCCATGGAAATTTACACGGAATTCACGCAAATATTCCGACTAAAGGCCGAACTTCTGGTGGAGGAATTGCTCAGTCCGCTGTTTACTCCTTTCATTCTCTATTTTTAGTGAGTTTTCGCCTCACTTATCACAATTTACTCCTCTTCTTTAAAGCATTCGTCCTCGGATGATGGAAATCGTCGAATTCTTCCACAAATGTACAGTCCGAGTCGATGGTATTTAATTCTTTACTTAAAACCCACCAAATTTTTATTTCTTTTTGAGGGCTCGGCGACGTTTGTTCATTCGCTCAAATGGACATTTGCCGCGATGGCGAAATTCGGCTGATGTCACTTAACAATGAGTCGGTGGTTGTCCACGACAGTTCAAACAACGGTAAGACAAAAACAAAAACATAGACAAAATGTATACACTTTTCCGTGACATGAAAAGTTCCAATAAAAGTACACACAATTTACCATTCGCAGCAGCAAAGCAAAAGCGAAGCGGCAATTCGTACGGCAAAGTGGAGCTGTCGCTGCTGAACTTCGCCGTTCAACACCCCGACTGGACACCGCCCAAAGAATGTGCCGAATTCATTGACAATGTGAAGGCATTGGTCAGTCCTTTCTTTCATTTGGCTTTTCTCCCCATTGGTAATGCCATTGTTTTGTTTGAAGGTTTCGCATGAGATTTACATCGCCAGTCGGTCGTACGAAAATGGCGGCGACGGTGCCAATGCCAACACTTCGTCCGTTTTGGACGCGCAAACCCTCGCGTTGCTCCAGGCGTCGACCCACGCGTCCCTCCACCAAATGGAGCAGTCTCTGCAGCAATGCGCTGTCCCGTCCTCCGCCATTTTGTCTTCCGATTGCCTCCGTCCTTCTCCCTCTCAGAACATGGCGATGTCCACGGCCCAAGGCGACCATGACGAGGTGGAGGAACTTTATCAAAACGGTCAATTGTTATTGTCGCTCCTCTTAAGAGAAGGGACGCGTCGTCGCCTCCCCCTCCGCCGCTCGCGGCTTCGATCCGTCCAAATGCGATGGCGGCGTCGTCCTCGCGCATTGGCCATTCTCTGCTGGGCGAGGGCGCGCTCCGTCCGTCGCCCTTCTCCCAATTGGCCACTTCCTCCTTCATTCAGCCGTCCCCTTTGGCGGCCATTGTTCAGCCGCGCACCATCCAAGGTGATCAACACATTCATTCACTCTTCGTTTTATGTGTTGGCCATTTCAGAGAGTAATTTCCGTGCCTTGGAAATGTCAATGCATGCCCTTCTCATCAACCAAATGCTCTTCGCCAATTCGTTCGCTTCTCCGGCCCTTCGTTCCTCCCGGCATCGCCCCTTTGGCTACGGTTCCATCCCTTTTGGCAGTGTTTCCCGTCGCGGACCCGTGGACAGTATCGTGGACAGCAACATTTTTGGAGTGCCCGCCGGGGCCAGTCAAATCCAACTGATGGACGAATTGGAAAATGAATTTGACCCATTGTCAAATAATCGTAGGGTGTGAAATGTAATAAATTGGGTTTCTCCAATCAACCGTCAGACCATTTTTTCATTCTTCTCCTCTTGCGTTGAATGAATTTCACATACTCAAAAACAGCTTTATTTGCATTACTATACTTGTTTTTTGGACTATGATTTTCAAATTTAAAAGCCTCAAATCCCTTCCGCAAGGTTTTGAATTGTTTATATTAAAAATAAAAATACTCATTTGACGGGAACGGCCTCATTTCTGATATTTCTTGTAGATTCAAACCAACTCATCATTCGTTTTCATTCAGTTATCTATCAAATGTTGAAGCTCATGTACAAATAAATCATTCATTTTGTTTGACAGCTTAAAGAAATTCGAATAAATTTTGTCAAAAAATAATATAACAGATTTAATCAAAAGAAACAATTGAAATTGCCGAAGTGTTATGAGATCTTTGAAATTGTCTCTCGCAAGTCATTTAACAATTCAGCATTGTCCCCGTTCTTAATTTTTAAAATTATTTTGTTTGCTGAGTCCCAATTTTTTACCGCTTCGTTCCGTCCAATGAATTCTTTGATTTCCGCAATTGCAATTGCCCGGGTTGCCTCGTTCCTTTCTTTGACCACCGCTCCCTCTTTTAATGCGCGGGCGTAATTCGCCATCAGTTTGACAATTTCCTCATTTATAAGCGTCTTTTGCCGGGTGTCGTCGCCATTCCCTTGCGACTCAACCGAAAAAGCATTGGCAAAGCCAAAAGGAAGAAATGGGCCCTGAATTGAAAATAGGCGTAATGATTAACATTGAAAGTGTGCAAACAAAAGCACCGCTTTCTCCTCCGAAAGAATCATTTGTCGGACGACGTCCCTTTTGGGGGACCAAAGCGTTTGGGCCATCAAAAGTCCGTCGAGTCGGGAGGAGTTCAAATAAGTGCCGATCAGAAGCAAAAGGGCGAAATTGTCGTCACCGGCGGAGAAATTTTCATAGCGTTGGAGAAGGTCCTCAAAGCTTAAAATGGTAATTGGCAAAATGACAAAATAAAAACTGAAACAAAAATAATACAATGGCATAAATTGGTCAAGGAAGGCAATTGGCTGACGGAGACGGAGGGCCAATGGCCCCCTTTTTCGGGCATCGATAAGAAAATCATTGACCAAAATGGAAACGCAATTGCGAATTTGATCATCGTAGAGAAAAACTTCGGGGCCTGAGAAAAAATAAATAAATTGAGAAAGGAAAAAATTAAGGAAAAGAAACCAATCAAATAAATCTCGGCTAAACGACAGAAAAATTCGTTGACGCAAACGGAAGAACGGAAAAAGGCGGGACGGAGAAGAAAAAGAGAAACAGTCCAAAGCAAAGCGAGACGAACAATCTCCACGTCATCGGATGTTGCAATGGCACAACTAAAAGCGAATGGGAGTGAAAAAGGGGGGGGGGGCCAATTCTTAAAAATTGGCTTATTGTTAACATTTCATTAATAAATTGCTATGAGTTCAGAGGAGGCACCCATCGGCACCAATTTTGAAAGAAAGAGGGCAAGAAAAACACCCATTGGCAAAAGCCAAAAATAGATTAAATTCAAACAAAAGTTCACTCACTTTCGCTGCTGAACGACGTCCAAAACCCTTCTGATCGGGCTCAAAGTCCACGCGCCGTCCGAAAAAGGGTCGACGAAACGCCGCGCGAATTGCCAACCGACGCGCCGACTCTCTTCACTTTGACTGAAACAAAGAGACGCAAAATGAAAGGAAAAGAAAGGGGAAAAGTCGAACATTTGCTCGAGGTAAAGCGGACGGATCAGCTCAATGCTCCGTTTGGCCTCCTCCAAAATGCGAACACTTTCGGTGGGCAATTGCGACGAAATATGAGATGAATTAATGGAACCCAAAGTGTCGAAGAGTTTGACCAATTGCTGCTCTTGGCGAGAAACGACGTGCCGAAGGCATTTGACGGTGAAGTCGGAATGGACCGGGTCCTAAACGGAAGCATAAAATGAGCAGCAAAAAATGCCAACAATCGCATAGCGTGACGAATATTCGTCGGTTTGTGTCCAATCCGCTGCACTTTCGCCGTTTCGCCTTTCCCGAGTGGGCATCAACTCCAAGTTTTTGATCGATTGGTCAATGGTTCCTTCCGCAACTTTTGCTTTTGGCTCATTTTTCTCCTCTCTCTGTGCCATTTGATCAAAATGCCGTGCAAAAAGACTTTTGCCCTTCTGTTTTTGTTCAGTCGTTTTTGGTTCTAAAAAAGAAAATAAAAATGACAAACCAATTACTTAACCATCGTTTGGGTCGGAAGGTGCGGCCAATTTCGCATGTTCTGTCAAGTCAATCACCGCCGGGAAACCTTTCTCCGAATTTTCCTCGTCAAAAGAGGTCGACTCAAACGGAACACATCTCTCGGGGAGTTCAAAAAAGCCCATGAAACGTTCCTGAACAAAGCGAATTCGTTAAAACGTGCCCACCCCATGCCGATAATTACGGAACGGCACAAACATTCCCTTCCCATGGAGTACAGTCAATCATAAGTATTCATCCTACCTGAACAGCACCCAAACGCATCGGTTGGTCCGAATCCTCCTCCGTCTTTTGCTCGTCCTCTCCCCTCTCGACAACGTCCAATTCAAAGCGCACTTTTTCCTTCGTTTGGTGTTCATTTTTTGGTTTTCCGATTCTAAACAATTGTGTTGCCATAGCAAAGTGAATGAGTTTAACCTTAAAAAGGGTAAATGTTACGGTCACAAAATCAAATTATTAATTATATCATAGATATTTGAAAAGTAAATATTTAACAGGTGGCAAAAAAGACAACATCAAATGGGAAGAATTTATTTTTAAAATTCCATTACTCGGATAGAAAGTCAATTAAAAAAGCTCTATCACAGTCAATTGCATTGGAATAAATAAAAAAGGGAATTATTGCTTTAAGACGCTTTTTGCGAATATTTAGGAAAAATCGTAAGTATTCGAAAATAAAAAGTCGGAAGATTTCATCGCAACGGAAGAACACTGATTCCTCAGAAGGGAAGGACAAGTTCGACAAGTCTTTCGGCAATTTCGTTCACTTTTTCAGTGGTTTCGGCTTCGGCATAAATCCGTACAATTGGCTCAGTTCCCGAGGGTCTGAAAAAAGTCAAAAACATTTCAAAAAATAGCAAAAAAGAATCCAATGACCTGATGAAGGCACGTGCTTTGTCGAATTCACTGATAATTGCGTCAATTTTCGCCTGCATTCCCTCGGGGCGAATTAACACCGTTTCGCGGTCGGCTGCGGTCTCAAAAATGGACCGATCTTTCACCTAATTGTGGTCCAAATTAAAACCATAAAGTAGGGGGGGGTGACTGAACCTCAACTTTCTTTTGGACATTCGGAATGTCGGCGTAAGTCTCGGCCAACCAATCCTGGACGGACCAGTCAAAGTGCCGGAGAAGACATTCCACCGCTAACATATCAGCGATGCCATCCCCGACAACATAAAAGCACAAAAAATGCAATTTAGGAGAAAAGAAAAGAACTCACCTCATTAACAAGTTGAGAGAACATTGACAGCAATTGGATGTGACGAGGAATTATTTCATTCCTCAAAAAAAGAGAGATTAATTGGCATTAAAAAAGGCTAAAACCCTGAAATTTCTTCCAAATACGCGTAAAAGCGGTCGCTGAAGCACACCGTGCCGTGCCCATTCGCTTCAAAATAGAGACCAATGTCAAAGTTCAACGCCGCCTCCTCCAAATGCTTAACGCCCGTCTTCGTAATCACCGGTTCGATGCCCTTTAAACAAAATGGAATTTAAACCATGGTAAATTTAAAATCACCAATTTTTCTGTGAAGAATCTGGTCGAATTCCCGTTGGCATAAGCTGTTTGCACAACGCCAAAAGAGAGGGGAATTTTGTGGCCCAATTTTTCAGCGACAGAAAATTGCTAAAAATAAAATTATTAACGAATAGAGGCAAAAGAAAAGAAAGGGCAGAGACTTGAGCAATGAAAGTGGCAAAGAGAGCAGCGATATGGTCACCGTCGAGCAGAACGACGCCCCCACCGCCGTTGGAATTGGTTGCCGAAGGGTAAAAGTAAATGAGACGGTCCGCGTCCCCATCCAAAGACGCACAGCGCGAATTTAAGGGGACAGAGTCAAAATTGGCGGGGATTTTGGAGTTGATTTTGACAAAGTCGGCACCGCACTGAAACGACGGAAGGAAATGCGAAGGAATGGAAAAGGAATTAAACGAATTAAAGGGCACCTCGTGGTTGAGCAGAAGAGACTCAGTGTCCGTGTTGAGTGCATGCAATTGGACAGAGTCAGTCGAAGCGGCCACAGACAATCCCTTGGCGGGGGCGGAAAACGGAGTGCCGTCAGCGATAGCATCGAAATATTTGTTCACCCAAAGGGCGCCGACGCCATTGGCACAATCGACGAAAAGTTGTTTGGAGTAGCGGGAACAATTGGACAAAGGGACTAACTGAAGAAGGAAGTAATTAAACAGTTTCTGAAGTGAACATTTGGGTAGGATTTTGGTCACTTCTTGCTTTATCCCCCTCCCCAAAAAACAACTTCAAGCGAAGTGGCAAAAGCATTGCGAAACTGGGACAAAAAAGAGCATGGCGAAGTTTGAGGGGCATCTCTGTTGACAGAACGGACAATGAAATGCAGCTGAGGCGTTGTGCAATTCTCTGGAAAAGTGAAATATTATTTTAGAAAATTAAAAAGGCGAATGGACAAACCACAAGGTTTGTCATTTTTTGCTAAAAAACGGCTATTTTCTCCCCGGCGTTTCTTTCAGAAAACACAATGAGAATTTGTAAGATAAAATTCATGAGCTTAGATTACCGAATTTTTCTGTCATAAAACGGATTGCGCCCTCCCCTCCGATTTTTTTTTGTCACGAGTCGCATTATTTAAACTATTAGTGTTTCAGAAAAAAAGGTCAGAAAATGTGAAACCAATACCGTATTGCTCCACGTGAACTCCATTCACGCGGCCGATTTCGTCAACGGCCGTGCCGAGTAAGGCCGGGCTGGAGGGCCGCGTGTCCGTCCCCACAAATACTGCCGCTCGTCGTCCACCGCTGGCGACGACTGTCTTCGCCATCATTTCCTTTTTGATGCGCTCGAATTCGTCCTCAGTGGCATTGACAATGTTCGTCAGCTCAATTTCGCATTCCAACGGAAGCATTCGTCCGTCGGGATCCACCAATTTAATGCCATTGTCAGAAATTGGATTGTGCGAAGCGGTGATCATCAGACCGACAGTCTTTGACAGAGAACTGAAAAATTGATGGAACTTAAGAAAATGTGTCAAAAAAATAAAAACTTACCGTGCTCTAATGGCCGCGTAAAAAGCGGTACGACGAACGACGGGGCTTAAAAGGACAGCTTTACAGCGGAACCCGGAAGTGCCATAAATAAATCTATTTTGGTGGACCATTGCTAAAAAGCAACAAAGTTTGAGCAAGAAAAAATAGAGAAAACGATGCACTGCCAGCGAAATTTAATTCTTAGTTTCCTATGCCATTTTTTGAATTTTATTTTTTTAAAATTGGCATAATGAGAAAACTCAAACAAAGGAAAAGGGTATAAAAAGGCAACATTTTCACATTTTCGAACATTTTAGGATAATTTGTTAATTGCATCTGACACTTATTTTGAAGTATTGTACCTAACTTACATTGTCTTTGCATCCCAAACAGTTTACTATATTTTTTAAATTTTCTATCTAAATTTTGTTTTAAATCTCCGTTTAGCTTCAAAATATTCTTTTAAAAGTAATTCTATTCATAATTAAAGCCTTCTGCCATTCTCTTCGTGCCGACAAATTCTGATGACGACCATTGATCCCTCCGTTGCCTTTTCCTCCTTATTGTCCTCAACTTTCGTCCCCACTCTTACCACAACATTTGATCCTGAGAAACTTCTTTGGGCTTTGATCCTTGGCTTTATCCTCGCTTTTGTGCTTGGATTCGGAATGGGTGCAAATGATGTGGTGAGTCGGAGGATTGAAAAGGCTCCGCTGAACCATCCAAACTTAAGGCAAATGCCTTTGGAACTTCTGTTGGATCGAATGTTTTGACCATACGAAATGCGTTCATTTTGGCCACAATTATGGAAACATTCGGCGCTATGCTTGTTGGTTGGTGATTCGGAAATAATTTATTATTGATTACAGAAATGATTGTTCAGGTTCCAATGTGACAGCGACAATGAGTAAGAAAGTGGTGAACATAGACCTCTACATTAAACATCCGGACCAATTTTTTCTCGGACAATTGGCCATTCTCGGGGGTAAGCGCAGTTTTGAAAGTGAAAAGCGCACAATGACAAAATACTTTCCTAGCACAGGCGGAAGTGTTTGGCTGGTGACCGCTACTCTTCTCCGTCTGCCCGTCTCTTCCACTCATAGCATTGTCGGCGCCACCCTCGGCTTCACTTTGGTGTTGAACGGTATCAAAGGCATTTCCTGGTGGAAAATCCTTGAAATTGCTCTTTCGTGGGTAATTATCGGTCAATTTGTCTCTCGTAAATTGATTCTTAACAAAAGGTTCTGTCCCCCGCTTTGTCCGGTTTCGTCTCTGCCACTCTTTATATGATTGTCGACTTCGCCGTTCTGCGAAGAGTCGGTTATTTCGTTAAGAAAACTCGAATAACATTCAACTTTCAGAGAAACCCGGTGAAGTGTGGTCTTCGCGCTTTGCCTTTCTTCTATTTCTTTTGCATCGCTTTTAACACTTTTGCCATCGTCAAAAATGGGTCGCAAAAACTTGAGCGTAATGCTCTGTTATTTATATTTCAATAATTATTGCCACTAAATTTCAGATTTTGAAGTAATCAAAGACAGAATTAGTGTTTGGGTGCTGATTATGCTTTCCATTGGATTTGGAGTCGTTGCTGCACTGCTTTCTCATTTCATATTGCGTCCGCGGATTTTGCGCTGGATTTATAGTAACCAGCAAATTAGCATATTTGTCCAATTGAAAAATAAAAACGGTTTTTAGGAGGCAGAGAGGAAAAAATCAACGAACAAAACGACGAACAGAACGACGACGAAAGCAATGAATGGAGCAATCTCTCATCAAGTGAACGGCTTCAGTCGTTTCGACTAAGTGAGAGAAATCCAAAAAAAAGACGGAACCCCTCGGGTTTTTCAGCTCCTCGTGGATTGATCTCGTGGTTTTTTCCGCGCAAGGACCGAAAAGAGAACAAAGACACTTTGCGAATGTTTAGCACAATTCAGGCTTTTTCTGCGTTTGCGATGCCCCGTTTGACCACCTTTTCAGGTGTTCACCGCTTGCTTCGCCGCATTTGCCCACGGCGCAAATGACGTGAGCAACTCCATTTCTCCGCTGGTCGCAATGCTTTCCGTGTGGATCAACGGCACCGTGAAAGAGAAGGAGGACACTTCCCCGTGGCTGCTCCTTTTCGGCGTGTTTTCCATTTGTTTGGGCCTTTGGATTCTTGGGCACCGAGGTGGGTCAACGGCGGATGAGCAAATGAATGGCCGAGCGTTAAATTTGCATTTCCCTTTTAAGTGATCGAAATGGTTGGCCAAAAGCTGTCTCAAATCAATCCGTGCAGGCAAATCATACACCTGTTCATTATGTTCCTTCATCCACCACATTTTTCAGTGGTTTCACTATCGAATTTGGTGCCGCTTTCACCGTTGTGCTCGCTTCCGAATTGGGGTTGCCCGTCTCCACCACCCATTGTTTGGTTGGCAGCGTCGTCGCTGTCGGCACTATTAACTCGGGCGAAGGCATCGATTGGCGTCATTTTGGCTCCATTGCCAAATCCTGGGTAATTTAATTTGGCGGAGAAAGTTTACATGTTATTATTAATTTAAAATAATTTCAGCTGGTCACTCTTCCCGTGTCTGGTGCTATTTCTGCCGCACTGATGTTCATTTTGAAAGTGTCTCTTTTAACAAATGAATAATCCGATTTTATTTTTGTAAATTAATTGCCGAATTGTATATAAATATCATTATTTTTTGCAAACCAAAGGGGTACACCACTTTTGTTTTTCCCTTGCTCTGTTTTTTTCGACTCCAACCCTATATAAGTGCCAAAAAATAATTGTATTTTTCAAAAACTGCCAAATTAACTGTTGAAAAGTTTCAACAATTGTTGTGAAACAATCAAAAATAATCAATGTATTAACAAATTTTAAAATCCATTAAATCCTTTTCCATTCCTTTCACTCGGCCATTTTCCTCGCTACCAAAATGTACATTCCGTCCAATTCATAAAACAATTCGTTGTCCAATTGGTCTCTGTTTTGTTCCGGGGTTTTCCCCTTTCATTTCGAATTGTGCCGACCTTTCTAAAATCAGTCCGGCACCCCGCAAACATTCCATCATCAGTTTTCGACTGACGAAAAGGCATTTGAACTGTCGGCCACCAAAAGCACACCAACTGAAAAAGCATTGGAAAAGTTCAAATATTTAGTCGGAGAAGGCCAAAAACTCGAAAAGAAAGCAAAAATAAATTGTAAAACCAATTAAAATTATTGCTCCGATCACAATCAATGTTTGATCAGTTAGTTAACCTTTTGCCATTTGACTTTTGGACTTCCACCGAATTGTCCAATGGCTTTTGCCCGCCCCGCCCCCCTTTTTTTACGTTTCCTCCAACACTCCGCCCATTATTAGCACTCCGTCGGGCGCCAAATGGGCACTCAAATGATTAATTGCCAATGCGTATTCGTAGCTGCTCAAGCAGCAGTACTCCAAGGTGAAGAATGTTGTGATGGCCTGTGGGAGAATTGAATGAAATAAAAAATATTAGATTTTTTACTGTCCATCGGTGGGAAATTACCGAAAAAGTTTTGTCGCGTCGGATTTTGTCGGGGATTTGCACGGAGGGAAAGGAATGGCAGTCGCAGAAGAGAACGGCACGAATCTGAAGGAAAGGGGAGAGGGGAAGGGGGGGGGGGCATATCCAAGGGAGGGCGGGGGATAAACGGGGCACACCCCCACGGCAAAATTAGTGCCAACCCAAAACCTTGGGGAGGTAAAAGGGAGGATGGACAAAAGAACAAAATTAGGGCAATTAATCGACACCCTTTGGACGGTCTTTTGCAAAATGACTTCTCGCGCACCTTTTCCCTCGCTTTCTGCTCCATTTGCCTTATTTCGCTCAATGGGACCGCCTCACGAGCAGCGATTATCTGAAAGTGTCCGCGGTTGGACTGCCCCCCCCCCTTTGATGCTTTTACCCTCATTACGGTGCTCCAATCGAATTTGCTTTGTCCGCTCAGCCATTGGCACAATTCGTCACGGTTTTGGGGCAGATAATCCGCCAGATAAATCTGTCGGTCGTGTACTCATTCCCCGTTTCAAAGCATTGCTTTTCCCTCGCCCATTTTCACCTCTTCGGCCGTGTGGCGAAAGCACACCGCCACGTGAATGGTGGGGCCCGAGCCGAAGTCGAGCAGCGAAGGGAGGGAGCCGAGGCGGGCGACGATGTTGGGCAGATGGAACAGAACCATTTGCATGGCCGCGTCGTCCACACGCGCGTAAAAGTCCTAATTGACGGGGCGATAAAAGTGACCAAGGAAGGCATTTGCCACTTTCAGATAGGCATCGGTGTCGAAATGCTCGTGGAAATGGCGCCGGTCAAAAAGTTCGCCGGGCATTCGTCGCTCAGCGGCAGCGGTCCCCCGCTTCTCTCCCTTTGTGCTGCTACAGCTTTCCTCCCCTTCCGAACTGTCCATTGGAGTTGCTGTTGGGGCGGAACAAAAGAGAACAAATTGAACCCCCTTTTTTAGGCTAGCAAATGAAAGCCGGAAAATGAAAAGGACGACGGACGGACAGAAGGGAGGCGGTGGGGGGGGGGGAAGTTGGGATCTTTGGACGAAGTTTGGACACCAAGCAAAAGTCAACACAGACGGAGGAAAGAGAGGGGAGAGAGAGTGGAGGAGCTGAAAGGAGAGACAGAGAAAGAGAGACAAATGTTGAAGGTGGAGAGAATGAACGATTGGCGAGGGGGAGGAAGCAGACTTGAGTAAATGATGAGTGATGAATGATGGAGGAAAAGCCGGGGGAGGGGTGACGGCAGAGACGGGGGGGGGGGGACGATTCCGCGGAAGCGACCGATCGACGAACGAATACCACCATCTCAGCAGAGAAAGGGTAATTTATTTCCAAATTATAGACAAATCCCATGGAAATAATCCATCGATTGAGCTAGGCTTACTGAAACAAAAAGGTCCAAAAATTGCAAAAAAATTCAATTTGAGAGGGGAAGCACAGATCGAACAGCGAAAGGCGTGCAGAATTGTTATGACTCGTCCAAATTGTTCTTCCGTTTCCCTTTCACTTCTGCGTATTCATACGGTCTCGCCACGAAGCCATCGCCTTCGGTGCCGTTTCGGGTTTTGTTTTCTCCAATGGTGCCGTCGTTTTCGGTGCAACGGCGTTCGGTGCCGTTTCGGGCCTAGTCTTCTCTAATGGTGCCGTCGTTTTCGGTGCCGTCGTTTTCGGTGCCGTTGATTTCAGTGCCGTTTCGGGTTTTGTTTTCTCCAATGATGCCGTCGTTTTCGATGTCGTCGTTTTCGGTGCCGTTGATTTTGGTGCCGTTTCAGGCCTCGTCTTCTCCGTCCTTGCCGTTGCACCCCTTTCTCCCGTGGCGCCCTCCTCCTTCGGCTTTGCTTTTTTCGGCACTTTCTGTGCCGTTGTGTCTTTGCTTTCCTTCCGCTGCTCTGTCTCTTTTTTAGGCGTCGCATCCGCTTTTGTTGTTCTATTTTTGCTGCTACTGCTGTTGCTTTTGACTGTTGCAGTTTCTGCCAATTCCTTCGCTTTTGCGTCTCTGTCCGCCAGTTTCTCTCGCCAACTCGGAACAACTTAATCCAAGGCTCATTAACTCCGTAATTGCGTTACAATTTGTTAATTGTCCCTAATTACCCCTTCGCCATTTGTCCCTTTTTCCTTACACTTCGACTTTTCCGCTGTTTCGTCAGTAGTATGCTGAGCTTTCTTCTCCTCTCTGTCCGGTGCCGTTTTCACTGCCTTTTCGCCGCGTTTTTCCCCCGCGGGCTCCGCCGCTTTGTCCCCAAATTTGGCCCTTCTCGCCGCCACTCCCGACTCGACGCCCGTCTCGCGCAGTCTCTGCGACAGAAGTACCTTTTCCGCCGTGTTCGTCTCCTTCGGCTTCATCGCCTCCCTTTCCATGTCGCGCGCTTTCTCTCGCAGCATCGGCTAAATTTGGCCAAATCGCTTTGTCGTCCAATTAGCATGCTTTTCTCGCCTTTTCTGCCGATGATGAGCCCGCCTTTGGCTGTTCCGTTGCGCCCGCCACCGCCAATTTCGAAGCGTTCGCTTTCCGTGCCAATTCGCTGATCTTCTAAACTGACACAATGTCCGCTCCGTTCGTCGGTCTGTTCGTTTGTTCATTAATTACCCTTTTCGCCTCCGCTTCCTTCGGTGGCCGCGTCGTCAGCGGTCCCTTCGCTTTTTCCGCGGCCGCCGCTTGCGCCGCCGCTTCTTGCCTTCGCAATATTCTCCCTTTTTGAGCATAATTACATTCATTTTCTTAATGAGTCCACTCACTGATCTCCTGGTTCCTAATCGTTGCTTTTTCGATTTTAAATCGCCCCTCGGGCAATCTCAAATTGATGCTCACCTGAAAAGCAGTGAGTGTCCTTTTTCATGTGCTCATTTGTCTGCTGATCAGCAGTGCCCACCCCTTCCCACTTTGGTCAGCCCTCTGTTCTGAGTGATCGCCTCGATTATTTCGCGCTCCGAAGTTGTGGAGAATGCGACGCCCTAAAAAATAAGTGCACGCTTACTTTCTGATCTATGATCAGTAATTCTTCCTTTTTATCTCCCCGCCCCTTCTCCCTCTCTCCTTTTACCTCACTCTCATTCCCTCTCTCCCTCTTTTCCTTCTCTCTCTACTTACTTTCTTTCACCTCCCCCTTTCTCTCTCCCCCCGCTTTTCCTCTCTTTCTCACCTCCTTTCCCTCTCATCCCTTCTCTCTCTTTTTCACTTCCTCTCTTTTCCCTCTTTCCCTTCTCTCTGCTGATCACCTGATTGACTGCTTTGACCTCCTCCAATGTCTGATTGGTCAGCGCCGCTTTGAAAAGACGGGCAAAGAAATCTCCGCTCAAATAATTCGTCTCCAAATTTATACACCGTAATGTGGCGTTGTTTTCAAGAATGTCGATCAGAGGCTAAAAAGGGTCACTCATTTCTGCGTTTAAATTTTGGCACGGCCAATGCAAATGGCCACCTGCACATCCGTGTCATAAAGTCCCATGTTGGCGAGCGACAGCTTCTCCATATGCTCATTGTCGCGACACGCTTCGATCACACGTTTAATTTTGGGAATGGGTGTCCTCTGAAAAGCAATAATCAGCGGCAGATTGACCAGCAGATCAATTAATGTGATCCAATCAATAGATTAATAGAGCAGCGATCGATAAATGATTCGATAATCAATCAATCGATAGTGATCGAAAAACACTCGGTCCCTTTCCACCCCATGGCACGCACTTTCATGTTGTTCAGGTTTATCTCCACTAGTTTCGGGTCGTTGTTCATCAGCCGTTGTACGCACCAGTCCACGTCCGTGTCGTTGTCCGGCTCCGTGGGCCGCGTCTGCTGAGGAAGCGACGATTTTACCGGTTCATTTGTCGAGTTGCCCAAAATGTGTTCGGCTTCCTAAAAAATGGCCAATTCGCAATGGCCCTCAATCTGACTTTTGTTTCACCTCCCAACTGATGATGCGATTTTCACTCATTGCCACTAAAAAGGCGACCATTGTTTAATTTGGCAATGTTTTGGCTTTTGGCAAAACGCACTGAGCAATTCGTTGACGTCCTCGCCGCCCTCCTCCCTCAGCTGTTCCATGGCGCGTTCGAAGTCCGCGTCCGTCATCACTTCCTCGTCCTCCACCGCTTCTCCGTCCGTCCCGGCCGCTTCGTTGTCCATTTTTGGCGTTCGGAGTGATCAGCTGAAGTGAATTTGTTGGCTGCTGCTGTTTTGTGTGTGGGTCGGCGTTCTTCCGCCGTTTATCCGTCGATCGCCGCCTATCAATCCGCCGCCGCCTCCGTCGCCGCACCTTTTGGCCCTTTGTCCTTTTTCTGTTTGTGTCTTTTGCTTCCGCCAATCGATCGTTAGGACTGAGGAAAGAGCTCATCGGCGGTGGGTGATGGGCCGAAGCAGCTGGACCATTTTTTTGATCGAAGCCGTGGGGACGGGCACGGCGGTGCGCCTCGAGGGATCGCCGTACACGTAAAAGGGGGCGGATTGCCCATCCCTTCCGATCCGTCCGTCTTTTTCCCCTCCTTTCTCTCTCTCTCTGTCTCACTTTCTCTTTGTCTCTCCTTTTTATGTTCTCTTTATGCTTGCTCATTTCTTTCTCTTTTACCTCCTATGTTTATGCTTGTAAATGACGGACGGACACACAGAAAATGATCAGAGGAAGTAAGCAGCGAAATGAGCATTTGCAGCTGAACGAAGCGGCGGGGAAAGAAAAGGGAAGAGAAAAGGGAAGTGCCAAAACAAGAAAAGTGAGCAGCAAAAGTGAAAGTGCCAATAGAGAAAAAGGCTTTTTGGCACAAAGTGAAATTAGCAAAAAGTTTGCTTTGCCCAGTGTAATTCTGTGAATTTTCTTTGTCAATTATTTCTCCGTTTTGGGAATTTTTGCGGAATGAATGCGCCGCACAAAACACTGCGAATGGACCCAATGAATTCACCGCGTTGGTTTTTCTGCGAGCGCCGCGGTACTTTGGGGAATGTTCGAAATGCATTTCCAAAAATGAGATGGCCGAATTAACATTTTGTGAATATCCTGTGGAATTTGTAAACAACGTGACTATAAAAGAGCACTTGTTGGAGTGTTCGCTTTGCCATTTCCGATTCCCCCAATCCTTTCGCCATTCCCATGGCTTTTCCGTCATTTTCAGTCGGTACGTTTCGTTTCCCAATTTGTCACAATATTCCCCAATTTCAGTGCTTTTTCTCTGCCTCTTTCTTCTGTTCGTCCATCTCCGTCCCATTTCCGCCGCCGTGGCGAATCATCCGAAAGATTTAAGCCTTCACAAAAGGATGGGGAACTCCTCCCTCGCCGAAAACGCAACTGCTAAACGGGGGAAACGACAGCCCCTCGGGCATCCGTCCGACGAAGGCTCCGCGGGGCCAAATTTGGACCCGGCCGCTTCAGGCGGAGTGTGGACGAGGTGGAAACGACGGATGGAAAGAGAACACGGAATCAAACGGAGCCCTTTTACTTAGTGAAAAAAACGACCAGCGCAACAAAAGCATCGCATTTAAAAGCAATCAATTTCAAAAACCCATGGGCACTATTTACTAGAGACCGGAAATTTCAAATTTGCGGATCCTGTTGCAGGATTGGAATTCAAAATTTTTTACAGGACAGGATTCCTGCATTTAAAATCTGCAGGATCCTGCGCAGGATTGCGGATTTTAGGAAATTTCAAAAAATTCTGTATTAATAAAAGTCTTTCAAAGTATAAAAAAGTATTCAAATATATTTTTAAACCAAAAAATGATGAAGATGAAAAATTAATAACGTTTTTTTGCTTACACTCCAAGCAATCGACTGAATCTTGCAGGATCCTGCTGAATCCTGCATAAAAATCAAATTAGCGGGTCCTGTTGCAGGATTGGAATTCAAAATTTTTTACAGGTTATTTTCTCCGTCGCCGCAGCGAAAACACTCGTCGACGAACAGAACGACGACAAGCGGCAGAAGAAGGACAATGGCAAGGAATGAAGTGTACGGAACGCTGTGGGAAGAGCCGGAATTGAACAACGGCAACAATAGCTTTAAAAATTTTCAAAAAATCAATGCAGGATCCTGCTGAAACCTGCATAAAAATCAAATTAGCGGGTCCTGTTGCAGGATTGGAATTCAAAATTTTTTACAGGACAGGATCCGGCAGGATTAATCCTGCAAATCCTGTATTTTCCAAAATATGCAGGATTGCGGACTGGGATCCTGCAAAATCCTGCGCAGGATCCTGTCCTGCGATGGTCTCTACTATTTGCTAATTACAGTCAGAGCAAAGCAATTAATATGCAGTTCGTTAAAAATGTTTCTGTTAATTTAATTTACCGTTCATTGAATAAAAGTCAACACAAATTCCAATTTTGGGAACCCTTCAAAGATACATCGTTTCGGGTGCGTTGTCTTTCTTCCGGTAAAGAACATTTTCCTTCGCCTTTCGCATGTCGTCCATTGTCACTTTCATTCGCCGTTCGCGCAGTGCAAGCAAACCCGCCTCAGTGCACATTGCCTTAAGGGGGGGGGATGTTGCGGAGGAAATCAATCAACGGCATTACGAATTAAGCCATCGTAAAAGCAAATGAAATTGTTAAAATCATAGTGACAATAAAGGGATTCAAATTTCCACCTTTATGTCGGCTCCCGACAGATCGTCTTTGGCTGCTATAAATTCCTCCAAGTCCACATTTTCCAGTTGCATCCGAGC
This sequence comes from Heterodera glycines, assembly GCA_004148225.2. Lineage (NCBI taxonomy): Eukaryota > Metazoa > Nematoda > Chromadorea > Rhabditida > Heteroderidae > Heterodera > Heterodera glycines. The sequence continues at coordinate 4,565,376 of CP049705.1, read as the reverse complement.
AGTGTGAATGTGGAAAATCCTCCGCTTGGTCTTTTCGTCCGGAAGTGGGAATTCGATTTTGCGGTCGATTCGTCCGGGACGGATAAGTGCCGGGTCCAACGAGTCGATCCGATTGGTCGCCATCAGCACTTTGACGTCGCCACGCGAGTCAAAGCCGTCCAACTGATTGAGCAGTTCCAGCATCGTGCGCTGAATCTCGCGCTCTCCGCCGGAATTCGAATCGTACCGTTTGGTTCCAATGGCGTCGATTTCGTCGATGAAAACGATTGACTAAAAACGGAGATAAAGAAGACAAATGAAAAAACAACCAAAAGCCAACCGGCGCATGTTCTTCTGCAACGCGAAACAATTCGCGGACCATTTTCGGCCCGTCGCCCAAATACTTTTGGATGAGTTCGGAGCCAACGACGCGCAAAAAGGTGGCAGAAGTTTGGTTGGCAACGGCCTTTGCAAGCAGCGTTTTGCCAGTGCCGGGCGACCCGTAGAGAATGACGCCTTTGGGCGGTTTGATGCCCATTTCCTCGTAATATTCCGGGTGTGTCAACGGCAACTCCACCGCCTCTTTGATCTCCTGAATTTGCTGCTCGAGGCCACCAACGTCAGCGTAAGTCTCCTTAAATAGTGTGATTGGCCGAATGCATTTGTTTGTTATTTTACGGTCGGTGCTTTCTCCAATTTCATCACCGACACCATCGGATCGGCGTCCTCCGCAAGAACGCCGACGATTGAGTGGGTTTTGTGATTCAGCAGAACGGCACAGCCCGGCTCAAGCTGTTCTTTGTCCACAAATGACAAAATGTTGACGTAATGTTCACTGCCGACATTCTGTTAAAGGAATGTATAAAGTGGGAGGAATCGTAAATTTACGAATAAATAAATGGCAAAACTTACCGTGGAAACAATTGCGTGTTGATCGTCAATGACTTCTTCCAATGATCCGACAGACATTGGAGTCCCACGAAGGTCGTCAACTTTAACACGCTCTTCCTGAACTCACAAATGGGTAAAAGGTCATAAAAAAATATGTAGGGAGGGTATAATTTCCCAAAAAGAACACATGCGCGCCACTTGAGTGAGACGGGGTAATTAGAGCACTTCTCTTTCAGCGTCGTCTTTATCCCTTTTTATATTTATATGGGTAAAGCGTCGCTCATAATGGACCTCCTGACGTTCGTCCTGAGGCTTCAAACGCTCCATGTTCTTTATGAATTCTTCCTCCATTAAAAGATAGTCCTAAATAAATATATATTTTTTAAATAAAGTGACAAAATTAAAGCCACCTTAATCCGGTCATACTTGAGGAGCTTGAGTTTACAACGAGTGATCGGAGTCACTAAACATTAAATTAACATCAAAATCCATTACAAAATGAACCGGTGGGCATTTTGTTTGCTGTGTCGGGACCACGAGAGCCCTTCTTGCGTTTTCCAATTCGCGTTGGAACCGGCGGTCCATGGTATTTCCGTTTCTGAATGTGACCAACGTCTCTCAAATAAAAAAAGAAATGCAACTTTTTCAGGGTCCTGTCCTTTGTCATCGCCTGGCTTTCGCCCACCTCCCTGCGGTTGGTTTTGACCCATTTGTAAAACCAAAAATGATGATAATTAATAAATATCTGAAAAATTAAATATATTTTTGAATCAATTTCTATTTGGGATTTAGACTATTTGTAAAGAACGAATATCATCAAACGTTAAAATTAAGTAGGAATATGTTATAAGCTTATAAGTTACAAAGGAATTCAATCGTTTCACATTAATTTTCATCAAAAAGTGTTGAACAACGAACAGAATGGAGGCCATTTTCTCATTCAGCAGCAGCCACGAACAGAAGAAAAGACAAAACGCCAGATATTTCACTAATTTTGATTTCTGTTTTTTCTTGTGTGTTGGATTGGAAACCGTGTAGTGCTGCTTCCTCTGCTTGTGACTGCCCCCGTCTTATGTAGAAATGCTAATTTTCGAATTAAAAAAGCACATTGGACACATAAATTTGCCAAAATATTAAATTCACTATTTTTTGAGCCACAAATTCCGCAATATGATTTAGACCAATTTCAATTCTACAAATGATCATATGTTTTTAATTTCCTTAAATAAATCGTTTTTTAAATTCCTTACAGAAGCCACGTGCAATGCAAAACAATGCTAATCTTCGTTACCCAATTCGTTTCATGCGCATGATGGAACCATCGCCAAATATCAATCGAGCAACGAGACGCTTGGAAATGGTTTCCAAACAAACCACTAAGGCAAGTCATCTGATTTTGCAATCTGAGCAACTCATAAATGAAAGTTTTTGCTTTTAGGTGGCGGCAATTTCGTCAAGGCTTGAGTGGCGCATTGACCATTTTGAAAAGCTGATGAAATTGATGAAAAATGGCCAGAATCTGATCAGTAAGTTTGCTTGGTTGTTGATCAATGTGTGCTTTCCTTGTCATTTCACCTTTTGAAGGCAAACAGTTCTCCTGCACTTCTTGTTCCTCAGTTGTTTGGGAGCTGCACGTTTACCCAAACGGAAAACGCGAAGAAGACGTTAATAGTGCGTCGTAAAAAATATTTCTTTCCTTAAAGTGTTCCTTCTCCCAAAGATGTTTCATTTTTCCTGCGCCAAGTCGGACTGCAGCGGGGCGAAGACCCAGTAATGACCGAATTCCAAATTTATGCATTGGACGCGAGCGATTGCCGGATCAGCGTCTGCAGAGACACCAAAGACTTTTCCAATCAGCAGGGCAGGGGAAAGTTTCAAGTGCATCGCGACAAAATGCTTGCTTCCCTCCGACCCGACGGTAAAATTGTTTTGTTTTTTGCTTTTTGCCCAATTCCATTTGATTTTTGTGCACTCGTTGGCGTACATTAGGCTCACTTCTGCTCTTCTGTGAAGTCGAGTTCCTTCCGCCCGGCGTGAAACTGAATGTTGAGAAGGAAGACGACGAACTGTTGGAGGACCTCGGGGTTGACTCTGCGCTTTGGGTGCAGGAATCACTGCGGGAAATGTGGCAGCAAGAGATCTTCTCGGATTGCATCATTCAGGTCTCCTCCGTTCGGTTTGCCCATTTTGTTTTCATTTCTGACAATTAATTAGGTCGGGACTACGAAACTGAATGCCCATCGCTGTATTTTGGTGAGCCGATTTTAATTTGGGGGGCTTTTTCAACAAAAGCCCTTTAGGCACAGCACAGCGGAGTTTTCCGGTCGATGTTTCAGCAAAAGACCATGCTGGAGGCTCAAAATGTAAGGCTCAAGCTCATTTGTACAAATTATCCGCACTTTAGGGGGTCATTAACATCACTGACTCCCGTCCTGAACATATTCGCGCCATGCTGCAATTCATCTACACCGGCACAGTTGACAATCGTTCGTTTCTCTCTTTTAAATAAATAAATATTTGTTTCTTTCTCTTAAAGTTTCGTTGGAAAATTCTGCGGAAGGAATCTTAGCAATTGCTGACAAATACGCAATTTTGACATTGAAGGAGCGTTGCGAGCGGTTTTTGGCATCGACAATTAGTGCGTTCCAAGGGTCTGTCCCACGTTTGGCTGCTCTGTTCAGATGCTAAGAATGTGGCCAACCTTTGTCTTGTCGCTGACACTTATTTCGCTGCACTGCTCAAAAAGGTTTCCGCGAAAAAACAGAAAATATTGGCCATTATTTACTTGTCTTTCTAGGCCTGCACCAAATTCATCTCTTCCAACCACAAATCTGTGCTGCGAAGTCCCGAATGGAAGGAGTTGAAGACGCACCGGGGATCACTCGCGAACGAACTGCTTGAGTCTGTTCTGGATCATGCGGACGGAGAGAGCATTTTGGAGATGGGAAGTTCATTCGATGGTGGCAATTCGGACGCGATTGGGTCAAGCAGTTCGTTTGGGAACAACAATTTCGGTAAGTGGATGGACTGACTCATTACATTACGGAATTGTTTAACTATTAAATTTGGTATTTTAATGAAATAAGAAAAGATTCCAGTAAATTCTCCGACTTTCTTCCCTTTACCCCTCCCCCCTCATTCATTTTGCCAATTCCCCCCCCCCATTAATATTTCCCCACCCTTTTCCGCCCCAGGCTATCTCTTCCCGCGAAACAACTCTTCCACGGCCATTTCGGCTAACCTCTCCTCTCTGCCTGTGTCCGCCTCGTCGTCGTCCGTTTGCCACGCGTCCAATTCGTCCGCCTTTCACTTGCAGTCCTCGTCCTCCTCCTCCTCCGCTGCTGCCAACACCCACCAGCAGAGTTTCCCCACCTCCAGCAGTGCATCTTCCGCAATCGCTGCTCAACCGCAGCAATCCGTCGGCGACGCGGCCGGAGACGAAGACTCGCGCACGCCGGTCAGAAAACGCTTGCGCAGGAAGCTTTGAATTTTGCGAGAAATGACGGACAGAGACCGATGGATTGGATGGGAGGGGACCATTTTGACTTTGTGAACCTTAACACCTAATCATCCTTGTATGTTTCACTCTTCATGTCCAATTTGTTGTCATTTTATTCCGGGCGGACAAACCGTCGTAACCCAATTATTTATGATTTGATTGATGCTTTTGGACTTTATCAAATGAATTATATAGGTAATAATGATAATTATTAGAGATTATAAAGTATCAACTCCATTCATTCGCCCTAATTAGGCTAATTTGGCGCACTTTCCCACACATTTGGCGCCCTGTCGTTCCACTTGGCTGGGCTTTAGCTCGTCGTTCACTTCGTACAGCACGCGGCCAATGCCATCCAACGCCACCTGCCGATCGGTTGGTGGTGATCAGGTGGTGTTTGCTGCTGCTCTCCCCACCTGTTCGTTGGCCTGTTGCTCTCCGTTCGGCCCGTACACTTTCACTTGCCACTTTTTTCCTCCGCCGCATCCCTCCGTTTCATTTGTCTTCCGTTTTTCATGGAATGTCTCTTTTTGGCCTCGTTTTCCGAATGTCCATCTGAATTCTCCCGTTTGCTTTTCTTTCTTTCCTTTTTTGACCTTTCGCTTTGTTTGCCCTCCGGCGCAATGATTTGCGCTTGGAATGTTTTGTCCGTTTTCGACTTCACGTGGACGAAAATATCGCAGGCGGAGAGAACGGTGTCGGCGGAAAGGAGAACGAAGCAAAAGACAACGGAGCAAACGAAAAAGGGACGGAGAAAGGCCGAAGGGAATGGCAAAGACGGAAAAGAAGGACGAAAGCGACGCATTTGGACGAAGGATCAAAGGGCGAGGGAAACGCAAGGACAATTGGCCAAAAGGGCAAGGACACTTGGCCAAAATAGTAAAGGCAAGGACAATTGGCCAAAAGCTGCAAGGACAATTAGTCAAAAGGGGCAGGGACAATTGGTTTGAACAATTGAACAGTAATTTCACATTTTGATGTCGGTCACTAAAGTAAAAACCATCAGCAAATTGTTTTTTTCTGACGACCTTTTGCTTCGAACAACGCGCTCTCTGAGCCATCGCGTCAAATTTTGCAGAAATTTGGCCGTCCCCAAGGACAATTGGCCAAAAGGGGCAGGGACAATTGGCCAAAAAGACAAAATTAGAAGGAAATTGGCCAAAATAGTAAAGGCAAGGACAAATGAGGCAAGACAAATTTGTTCGGACTGTTCGTTCGATTGTCATTTACCAGCAATTCGCTGCTCTTTTCTGGCGGATTGGTTGTGAGTTGGTGAAGAGAGAATGGGCGACGACGACCTTTCCCTCCCTTTCCTTCCTCCCCCTTCGCCCCCTTTACCCTTCCCTCCTTTTCCCTCTCCGACCCCATTAATCCTCTCGGCAATTTGTCCGCTGCAACACCCAAAGATAGTCGCCAACCTTAAAATGCAATTAATTGTGATTATCGACGGACGAAAGAAAGGACCGAAAGCGGACGACTCTCAAACGAAACGCCCATTGTGGCCAAATGTTCGCCAATTCCTTTGATCTTTCGCTGAGTTCTCGCGCCGGCAATGTGCTCGCGGTTGTCCGTGATTAGCAGAAGATGACTTTGGGCAAATTGTTCGGGCGAATGGCTCAGCAGCTCCGCCATTTCCCACCATTTTCCATCTCTCCGTCCCCCAAAATCATTCACAAATTCGATTTTGGTGAGTGTTTTGTCCAACACATCAATCAGCAGCAGTTGGTCCCTTTGAACTTTTAAACTTTTCCATTTACAAATCATTTTTCGCCAAATTATTTCTGCTGATTGACTCCCTCCCCGGATCACTCCGCCGCCTTTTCCTTTACATTTGCCATTTTTTTGCCAAATCTCGCGGATATCCGATGGCTCTTCTCCCGAGGAGAAGGCAAACACTTATTTTTTGTGCTTTTTCTTGGCCACTTTTTGTGGTATCCAATTGCGCCGATATCACTTGCCATTGGCCCACTTTCATTTATTTTTATTCTCCCATCAAATGGGCTTTGATCTCTCTCTCTCCTCAGCTCACTCAGTCTGTGCTCTTTCCCCCATTTCATTCATTCCCTCCTATTTTTATTCTTGCAAAATTTCTTTGTCGCCCTTTCTTTTTCCCTTTTTATTTTTGTGTTTTTTGTTTGTCCCTTTCTCTGATGGATGGGACTAATAGAAAGAAAGAAGTGAAGAGGAAAAGGAAGAAGAGGAGGAGGAAGAGGGAAAAGGTGCGCATTGGGCGGACGAACAAAAAACGGACGAACGAACGAATTATGAGGGAAAGCACGCGGAGGGCGCCGGGCGGGCGACCACCGGCGGCGGAGAACGGTCGCTGCTGCGTTTACCTTCCGCCGCCGTTTTGCCTCGTCGTCCAATTCTTCCATTCTTTTCTGCCAGCGCCGTTCATCGCCTGCCGATTGCCAAACTCAGCCCATTGCTATCGTTTCAATCCCGTCACTTCCCCTCGCCCGCCCCATTTTCCCGCTTCACTCTCGCCGTCTCCCTTCCCCTCTCTCCTCTCCCCTCTTGCCCTCCCCTCTCCTCCCTCTCGCCCCCCTTTCCCCTTCTCTCCCCCTCTCCGTATGTCTCTTCTGCCTGCCTCCCATCTCCAACCTTACCCTTCAAGTACCCCTCCCGAGGGTCCCTCCTTTTCTCGTCATCTCCAGTCAGTCATCATCCTTTGCCCTTCCCCTTCCATTTTTCTCTTTTTAGCAAAATATTTTCCGCATTTCCATGTTAATGTTTTCTTTTTGTGACGACATAATTAGTGCCTCATTATTCATTTTCCTGCTTTTGTTTTTGTTTCTGCAACTAATCCCCAGCCATATCAAAAAGCGTTTCTTTTTTGTGTAAGTAAAACACCAACCGGTGCCCCTTCCCCAGCAGATGCTTCTTCCCCTTGGCTTTCCCCCCCCGTCGGATTCGTGACACTGACTCTTCGTCCAATCCGTCGCCATTGTTCGTTCTTCTCTCTTACCACTCGAGTGTCCTTCTTTTCCTCTCCAACAACTGTTGATGATTTGTTCCATGGATCACTTTCTGCGCAAGGATTAAGCGCTTTCTTACGTATGGAGTGAAGGAAAAGCAAAAAAAGGGACAAATGAATGACCAACTTAGTTTCTTATTTGGTCAATGTCTATACATTCTTGGGATGTATCAAACGAAAGCTTAAAATCTACACTATGGGTCAAGCTTAGCGTCAGACAAAATGTCACATAAAGCCAATTTGCGTAATTTTTTGCCGGAAATTCAAAAAATCCACTACATTATATGGCACCAAATTTTGTCATGTACCGATTTAAATCCCCCGCATAAGTCATGGGTGCCGAACCGTCAATTTAACCATTTTACTGATTCCTAACCAATTTTTAACACACCAATCAATAAAAATTAGTGGGTGTCGCTTGTTAGTATCCACTTGCAATGAAGGGGTTCAATACTCGAACAGAACACGAACAAATTTATGCACGGAAATAATCATACGGATGAAGCACGATTTTGGGACAATAATTAAATAGTTAAAGCCTAAGAGATTCAGAACAACTAGCAAATCTCCACATTACGCAATATAAAGTCATCATCATAGATCGGTCCTCCCATTATGCTTTCTTCTCCAATTCGATCAGGTGTTTCACTCCGTCGTACATCTGCTTCACCGCTTCGAACTCCGTGAGACCAAGACGGGCCTTGTTGCTGATGTCATAAACGCCGCCAGCGCTAAGTAAAGGACAATTGTTTCAAAAACAGAACATAAACAATTACCTCTCGGAATGTTCGCCGTGAATCCCGCGGATTTGCAATTTCAGGCCGTCGCAGATGGACTTGAAGTCGGGTTTTGCGCTGATCTTCGGAAGTCGGATATGCACACTCGCGCGAACAGTCGTTCCCAAGTTGGTAGGACAGAAAGTCAGCCAGCCAAGACGGTCGTCACGCGAAAACGGAACTTTCGATTCGATGGCCTTGACTCCCTTTAATTCTCAACTATGCTTCTTCTTTCTCCAGTGGCCAGAAATATTGGAAATTCTGAGTGGATTGTTCTCTGTTCTGTTCAGTAAAGGCCAAATGCCACGGCAATGACATGCCATCATCAATGCCATTGAAATGCCCATGCATTTAAGCCATTGAATTATCAATGCCATTGAAACATCCATGCCATTTAACTGTCCATGCCATTGAATTTTGTCCATGCCATGCATTTTTCTTACCATGATGGCATTTTGTATTTCATGCTTTTTTCTGGTAGCGCGACATTTGCGCCGCGGACATTTGCGCCGCGACACTTGCGCCGCCCAGCCAAATCGACATTTGCGCCGCAAAAAAAAATATTTTTTTAATTTTCAACAATTTATTAACGCTAATATTTGATAAAACCCTAATAAAAGTTAGCAAATGGCTAATCACAAAGATAAACGTCCAATTTTTTGCCTTTTGACAAGGCGTACATCAACAATAACGGCAAATTCTTCTTATTCTTGTGAACGCGCTTCAATTCAAACAAACACCTGAAGAGAGCGGCCGCAACGAACGCGAGTCGAATTGATGAATTTCCCCTCCGGGTCCAAGTCCGTCAGCAGTTGAGTCTTCCCCTCACCAAGGTCCGTTGCCGGTTGCTTGCTGCTCGGTCCAAAGCCACCATGATAGTCGTTGATGATCGGGTCGAACAATGGTTTGAAGAGTGTGTAAGCCTCGGCTGAATGAATATTTATGGTTGTGATTAACTTTTATTAGGGTTTTATCAAATATTAGCGTTAATAAATTGTTGAAAATTAAAAAAATATTTTTTTTTTGCGGCGCAAATGTCGATTTGGCTGGGCGGCGCAAAAGCCACGGCGCAAATGTCTGCGGCGCAAATGTCGGCGTTCCTTTTTTCTTTCCATTAGCAGCAGAATGGTAACGGTGACACGGCGAAAATCATTTGCGTGCTCATCCATTGACATTGACAACGTAATTGGACGACTGACAAATCCAACGGTCCAAGTAACACTTTTCTCTTTGATTATTATTGCACTAATTACATATCTATCCAATTAATTAATGATAAACTGTTAAGTGAGTAATTCGTTAATCATTCGCAACATCACATTCCAAAGGCCAGAAAAGCCACCAATTACGACGAATAATTATTTGTTTTTTAAATAAAAAATATTATTATTTATGAATGAATTTTTACTGTTTTTGGCTTTGGAGGACTAATTAATTAACTTTTATTACACTAATGACAGAAGAAAATCAGCAAAATGAGAAATTTGTGTAAAAATTGAGAAGGAGAAAAAGAGGGAATGTGCAAAACAAAGAATTGTTTTTATTTGTCAAAAAAGCGATTAAGCGACAAAAAGAGTGGCCGGCCGATGCCAAACTAATTGATCATTAGGAAATTGATCATTGATAGCAGTGTGATATGATCAGAGTAACCACTTACGGTCCGTTCCTGATTTATTGCTAATTTGAATAATCAGTTTGTGTGGGCATCTGATCAGTTAAGAAATCATCAGAGTGATCAGTTTGTATAGGCATCTGATCAGTTAAGAAATCATCAGAGTGATCAGTTTGTATAGACATTTAGAAAAAATAAAAATAAATAAATTTTAGCATTTTGGTTAAAAAGAGCTGCCTAGACCTTGAGTTATAACGTAATGAAAATTTGAAACTCTCACAACTTTTTTTATGAGTTAAATTGCTTAACGTTTTTAAAGTTGAGATTTGTGTAACTCTCGGGGATAAAAGAATAATGAGAGGAATAAAGTTAGCAAGCAAAGTAAACTGAGATGATTTTGATAACAAAGGCAAAATTTTTAAAGATGCGAAAGCTGAGGTGAAGAAGCATCTGATCAGTTAAGAAATCATCAGAGTTATCAGTTTGTATAGGCATCTGATCAGTTGAGATAATCAGAGTGATCAGTTTGTAAAGGCATCTGATCAGAATGGAGAGCAGTGAGGAGAAATGACAGCAGTTATGTCTGTCAGCTCTCACTAAATGAGAGAAAAGGGAAATGAGAATTTGTGAAAGGAGCAGAAGGCGCTGCTTAAAAGTGCAGCAGCAGCAGATGAATGAAGCGATAATGAAAAAGAATGAATGAATGAAATGAGGGAGTGACAGAAAAGAAGGAAAGATTTAATGAATTTCGAGAAGAATATGAAAAGTGTCAAAAGTTAAACAAACTAGAGGAGAACATAAAGTATCGGAAGTTACAAAAGGGTCAACTCTCAACGGGTCTGTATCGTTTTGGCGCCGCCGTTTTGGCGCCAGCCCAAGTTTTCGGACTATAACTTTTTTATTTGTTAACCAAATCCAATAATCTTGGTATCATTCGAAAGCTTAACATGTTTAGAAGATATTTCTAAGCTATTGCTTCGCGATTAGACAATTACCAAAAAAGTTATAACATGAAATTGCAAAAAAGTCGAAAATTTTGAGGTTTTTTCCTAATAACTTTTTTAGAAGCTAAAATTTTTGTTTGTTTTTTGTAAGGCTAATAGAGCTTGTGAATGGCTTTCGAATGATACCAAGATTGTTAGATTTGGTCAACAAGAAAAAAAGTTATAATAAAAAAACTGAGGCTGGCGCCAAAACGGCGGCGCCAAAACGACCCGTTCCCCTCTCAACAAAGCAATGGACCGAAAAAAAAAGTTTATGAAATGTTTGTTTTGCTTGTGAAGGGTCTGTTCGTTTTATAATGTAATGCGAAATGAGTTTGTGATTTTTGTTCTTTAGTCAACGACCGCACTTTGATTTTAATATTTTACAAACAAATGAAATCGTTTCTAATCAGATTCCTCAGTTTGTAAAGGCATCTGATCAGTTAAGAGACCATCAAAGTGATCAGTTTGTATAGGCATCTGATCAGTTGAGATAATCAGAGTGATCAGTTTGTAAAGGCATCTGATCAGTTAAGAGACCATCAGAGTTATCAGTTTGTATAGGCATCTGATCAGTTGAGATAATCAGAGTGATCAGTTTGTAAAGGCATCTGATCAGTTAAGAGACCATCAGAGTGATCAGTTTGTATAGGCATCTGATCAGTTGAGATAATCAGAGTGATCAGTTTGTAAAGGCATCTGATCAGTTAAGAGACCATCAGAGTGATCAGTTTGTATAGGCATCTGATCAGTTGAGATAATCAGAGTGATCAGTTTGTAAAGGCATCTGATCAGTTAAGAGACCATCAGAGTTATCAGTTTGTATAGGCATCTGATCAGTTGAGATAATCAGAGTGATCAGTTTGTAAAGGCATCTGATCAGTTAAGAGACCATCAGAGTGATCAGTTTGTATAGGCATCTGATCAGTTGAGATAATCAGAGTGATTCTCTATGATCCTGTCTTGATCAAACATTGTCAATGGAAGTGATCAGTAGGGTAAGATCAGTTAACAGAAATCAGCGGAATGATCACCTTTGTCGATCTCATCCTCACGAAATCACTTTTCGAATCTGACAAACTCTGTGTCCTTTGTTTCAGGCGAATGTGCAGTGGCGGCACGGCGTCGACGTCAGCGAATCGGAAGTGCGTGCGCTGTGCATGCTCAGCCGCGACTTGCTGTTGTCGCAGCCGACGATGTTGGAATTGAGTGCGCCACTCAAAATTGTCGGCGATATCCACGGCCAATTCTCAGTCAGTCCTTTTGATCGCCATCCGATCAGTCCCATTTTTTCCTCCCAAAATTACTTGGACAATTCTCAGTCAGTCCATTTGTTCGTTGTCCAATCAGTCCCATTTGGTATTCTCTCACTTTGTCAGTCGATCACCGTCCGATCACTCCCACTTTTTCAACCAACCAAATTCACTCCTTACTTAAAAAAGGATTTGCTTCGGCTGTTCCACGCCTGCGGCTTCCCGCCCAAGTCCAATTATTTGTTTCTCGGCGATTACGTGGACAGGGGCCCCCGCAGTTTGGAGGTCATCTGTTCTCCAATTGGCCATAATTAGCTATTCCACCGCTTTTGCAGACGATCATTCTGTTGTTGTGCTACAAAATCAAATACCCCGTCAATTTCTTTCTTCTCCGCGGAAATCACGAAGTGGCCTCGCTGAATCGGATTTACGGGTTTTACAACGAATGTGAGCCCATTTTGGCATTTTGTTGACATTCAGTGACCATGGGCAATTCCAGGCAAAACCAGGATGAACATTCGGGTGTGGAAGGTCGGCACCGGTTGTCTTGATCTTTGTCCATTTTGCATTTTTAGGCTTTTCAAGACGTTTTCAATTGTCTGCCGGTTGCCGCACTAATCAACGGCAAAATCTTTTGCTGCCATGGCGGCCTTTCGCCACATTTAAGGACATTGGAGCAGCTGAAACGGATACAGCGACCGGCGGAAGTCCAAGAGTCTGGTGGGTTCGGAATTGGTACGGGATTGGGTTCGGGGTTGGGACCATTTACAATTCTATGGCTTCCTTCTCTCCACCATTAATTCTCGTCCTCCGTTTTACCCTCCCGCCCCCCCCTTTCCCTTTCGGCATTTCATTTGTCGGCATTTTAAGGGTTGCTCTGCGACATTCTCTGGTCCGACCCCGACCCAAAAGCGAATGGGTGGGCCCCCAACGACCGTGGCGTCAGTTACGTTTTCGGCGTCGACGTGCTTCAGCAGTTCCTCTCGCGCATGGACTTGGACATTGTCGTCCGGGGCCATCAGGTGGTCGAGGTGAGAGGCGGGCGAACGGACGAAGGCAATTCGGAGGATGGCCAAACACCATTTTGCTAATTACCCCCTAATTGTCTTGCCTTAGGATGGCTATGAATTCTTCGGTCGGCGTGGCCTCGTCACCGTTTTTTCCGCTCCGAATTATTGCGGAGAATTCGACAACGCCGGCGCCGTTATGAATGTGGACAGAAGTTTATTGTGTTCTTTTCAGGTCGACGCTTTTTTTATTGGTTTAAAATGACTAATTAGTTAATTAAATTTAGTTGATTAATTGGGTAATTAATTAAACAATTAATTCCTTTTTCAGATTCTTAAGCCTTCGTATTCACCGCTCAGAGAACGAAAAATTAACGTAACCGTGGTCGGTTCGGACAACGGCATAAATGCCAAACTGAGCACAGACCGACCAAAGAGAGTGCGCAGTAACAGTCCCTTCAGAAGGGCCTAAACAGCACGGGTGCCGGTCAAGCGAAACAGCCGCCGAATGATTGATCATAATGATTAAATGGATGAGGGGGGGGGGGGAGCTGGCCGAGTTTGATCGATGGGAGGGAAAGAAAGTGCCCACTCTCTCCCCCCCCCCCCTCTGTTGTCTCTTATCCCCTCAAATCTCTGCTCCCCTCTCTCTTCTCTTCCTCTCTCTGTTTTATCTTGTCCCTCACCCTCTCCTCTCCCTCTGTTCCCTTCCCCCACTCTTTCTCAGTTTTGTCCACCCAATTTCTCTCTCTCCCCCTCCTCCATTTGTCCCGATCAGTTTTTGCACTTTTTTCGCATTTTCCTATTTAGACTATTTTCTCCCTTTTTTTCATTTGTCTCAGCATTTTGCAAATTATTTATTATTCATACAATTAGAGGTTCTTCAGTTGATTTAATTCCTTGACAAACGGGTCATTTGATAAAGAAATGCAAAAGAAAAATGGACAAATGGGCGAAAGGGGCGGACGGAAGAGAAAAGCAATGAAAGAATTTGAATTGGTCACCGCACTCAATTTGAATAAAATGCTGGCGAAGTGCACTTCCCCCAACCAATTTTTTTGATTTTAGAAGCCGAGCAAATGCTATTTTAGCTGTGCCCTCTTCCGATATCATTAATACTTCATTTGGCCAATTTGGAGCACCGGGATTCCCCCCATTCCCCCGCAGTTTTGGCTTTTATTTCGAAAGGTTAGCCAAAACAGCAACAGACTAACCAATAAAATATTAAGATATTTTTGATAATTTGTTTAAAATTACAAATTTACTAAAATACTTCTCCGTTATTTTTCATATTTTTTCAATTTCCCTTTGTTCGCCGCCACTTTTTCGCACCTTTTCCTCATTTTGCCCCGTTGCTTTTTTTGAGTTAGGCGTGAAATTTGACACAGTGACCGGAATTTGGGTGGGATAAATGTCGTCGGACGGATGGATGAGAAATGGCAGTTGAGGAGGGAGTGCATCAGAAGAAGAAAAAGAAGAAAAGGGGAAGAAAAATGGGAAGAATGGGGGGGGGCAAAAAAAGAAAAAGGTAAACGGAGGGAAATCATTGATGAAGCAGAACGTTCGTTGCACGACGCGCTTTGTGTGCTGAGTACGCATGTGAAAGACCAACGCGTGGTGCCCGGGGCGGGCGCATCGGAAATGCTCATGGCAATGGCAGTGATGGGCGAAAGTCAAAAGGTCGTTCTGACCAAACAGAGGCTGGCAATGAAACAATGGAAATTAGGTGGCCGGGAAGGAGTCCATCGCAATGGAAGCATTCGCACGGGCACTCGCCAAATTGCCCACAATCATTTGCGACAACGCCGGACTGGACAGTGCCGAAATCATTTCGCATGTGCGAGCCGAACACAGCAAAGGGAATCGCCAATTTGGCATTGGTAAGAAAAAAGACCCAAACTTAGAAGTTATTACGTGGATTAGATGTTGAAAATGGTCGTGGACAAATTAATTGCAATTCCCTTTTCTCCTCCCGCTTTGATCGCTTATCAGCAGCAGCCATCTTTTTGAAGGGAATTCGAATTGGGTGGACGGAGGGCTTCAAGCGGAAGGGGGGGGGGAGCAGAAGAAAAGTGAAACGGACGACGAACGGAACAAACGATGGACAGAAGGGGGGGGGGGGGGACCGTCGTCGGCGAATGGGCAGCAGATAAAAAACTGCTCCCCCCCCCCTCCCTCCCATTTTACGGTTTCCTCCCACAATTAGAACCCCTGGCGCCGCCGCTTTTTTGCTTTTTCTTCGTCCCAAAGGAATGGGATCCATCCGGACGGAGGGAGGGAGGGAGGGAGTGACCACTGACTGTGCTGGGCTGACCACCACATGACTTTGACTTTCTCTTCCGCGTCATTCCGCCCCTCCCAGTGATGAAATTTAAAAAGGGTGCATCATCCCCTGAGGGGAATAATGGCGAAAGCGGAAGAGCACACCAAAAGCCCCCCCCCCGCCCACCCCTCCCCAGCAGCCGTTCTTCGCCGCAGAAAATCACAATTCATCCCAAATAATCGGAGCGTTGAAGCGACCAAATAATATTCAAATGCGCTGACATTGTCAACCGTCGGCCAATCCGTTCTCCCGTCGTTCTCGCTGCGATGCGCCGATGGCCTCCGTCTCTCTTTGCCGGCCTCAGGTGTTCCCGTCGGTGCCGCTCAGTGTCATTTCGCTCGTCCCCGCCCCCTCTTCCTACTCACTCTTGACCCCCGGCCCCGTCCTCGGCCTCGCTCCCCTCCCCCCTCACTTCGGACTCTTTCCCTTTCCCTCCCGTTCAAACCACGCGCCGTTGGTCGGACGGGGCGGGTCCGTCGGAATGCCACTGGCCTGAATGAGTGAATTGTCTCCCACCCACCGCAATGCCCACGAGGTCGTTATTCATCGGTCTCGAGTCCGCTCCCGAGGGATGCCCGACTGAGTTGGGGCTGCCCTCCCCGCCCCTCCCCCTCTCCCCCCGGGCGCCGTCCTGCCTCAGTGTTCGCCTTTTGTTCCCCGCCTACCCCAGCAAATGGTCTCCCATTGAGTGGCTATGGCTTGGCTTGTCCCCGGCCCTTTCAGCAGACAGAGCTCTTTTCTGCACACAGATTGTCTGCTGTCCCCACACTCTCTGTGGCCAATTCAAATGGCCAAAGAATGGGTCATTTAATTACCATCAGAGAAAACAACGAAATTCGCCGGGAAATTGACCAAGCGGTGCCAATTTCTTCCAACCCAAGTGCTTTTGGGCCGCCCCTGAGGGGTACCCTTGGCACCTCCCCCTTTCCCTCTTCCCCCCCCCCTCGTCCCTTTTTGCTTCCCATTGCTCCCCATCTTCTTCTAATCTAACTCCAGGGAAATCGCCCATCTCCCACCACATTCCACCGCTGGTCTAAGCCTGGCAATGACCCGGCGGTGGTGGGAGAGTCCGCGGATGGGTCGGGTCACTCCGCACATTTGAATGTGTGCGGCGGCGTGCTGGGGATGCCCATGGACAGGGGAGGGGCAAAAACACTTGTCCCCGTCTGGGTCACCGCCGCCGCCCGTTGTTGCGGCTCAGCCCAGCAGCAGCAGTTGGGCCCACCTCCCCAATCGCCCAATCGTCCGTTATACCTTCCCCTCTTTTCCCCTTTGGTTTTTCTTCCATCCGACAAATGTTCATTTGTTAGAACGGTCGTTTCGCACCTGTCGGGACAGTTCGCCACTTCTTCACCCCCTCCCGTCCATGCCGGGTGTCCGTCCGTCCGATAACGCGATCACCCCCCCTCATGTCGGCGAGGGAGGCACACCGCGAAGTGACCTACTTGGAATTTGAGAGCATTTTGGAGTACAAACACAAATACATCCATCGTGCGCCCGAGTTGCCCGATGTGATCAGGTGAAAGCATTTGAACACTTCGCAATGGGAAAGAGAAATGAATGGCATTTTATTTTGCAGAGAGTTCTTAGAGAGGGGACACCTTCAGAAACGGAGCAAAAACCGAATTGAGCCTTCTCCTCCTCTCTTCTTCCCTTCCATGCCTCTCCATTCCTCCCATCCTTTCCTTTTTAAGCTTTCAAACAGAAGTCATCATCACATAAATACCCCCAAAAATGTCATCATAATCGTAACTATGCTCGGTTACTCTCTCATCTCTCTCCCTTTTTCCCTTTTTGGTCGCCTCTTTCGCTCCCCGCGGGCGATGTCCCCAAAATTTGCATTTTCCGTTCATTTTTTTATTTGGCACTGATGCGATGTTGTTTTGTGAATGTGTTGTTTGCCTTCCCCATTTAAATCATCCCACCACAGATGGCCAAAGCATAAAATGCCCCAGGGCTTCTCATCCCCCGGGGGCAAAAGGCTATGGCTAAGCAGGGGATTTGCTTCGTCTGCTCTCCTTTCTGCTGCCTTTCTAATTGTCAAATGATGGATGGGACAGGTCCAACCCAAAGGGAGAGCATCGTTTCCCCCCTTTTCCCTTTTCATTCATTGTCCACACATTTTCGTCCCTTTTCTTTTACATTTTAAATAAACCCCCCTCAAATTTAGGCCTAATTAGCTTCGCTTCTCATCACTTTACACTAATTGTAATTTTTCTGCTCCGTTCCATCAAAATGTCGCCGCTTCCGCTGCCCTCCTCTTGACAGAACTCTTCAATCAGCTCATTGACTCCACCGATCAGCTGTCCGTTGGCCCCGCGCGTGTCCCATGGAAGGGGCGACGACTTCGCGGGACGTTGGTCAGTTGCAGGAGACAAAATGCGAAGCCAATTTAGCTATCTCTCTTCTCCTTTTCTCTTTTTGCCATTCATTCATTGGGCATTCAAATTCGGCCGGAAAATGAAAGAATGGGCGAGGGGAAAGGCTTTTGTTCGGCCACGGCACTTTCTCTGTCTCTCCCGCTCCCATTGTCTCTACTTCTCTCTCTGTACCCCCTGTCACACTGTTCCAATTGCTCTCCCACCCTCGCCAACACTCTCCCCTCCCCTCCGCCCCATCCAATTCCCCCTTCTCTCTCTGTCTCTCTTTTTCCTCCGTCCGTCCGTCCTCCAAAATGGCAATTAATGCCCTCTTTCCCTTTCTTTTGCTTTTTTCTGTGGCCTCTCAATGCCACTTTTTGTGTCTCACAACCCCCAAGCGGTCTGCCCACAAACACATTCAAATTCGAGGACAGCACAACGACGGCATCGGTGCCGAAGGTTGAGAAGGAATTGCGCAATCGAGATGAGATGGGGGAGGGGGGGGGGTCGGACGGCCGGGGACAATTTGTATTTTGACACATCGGCGGAGGTCATCGGCGAGACCAATCGAAAAAAGCGGGGCGGAGGATCCGGGCTGCGGGTGAAGATCAGAATCTGGGGTTCCAGGCCAAAAAACTCGGATCAGCAGATCGAAAAAAGTTTGGGTTGGATCGTTTTCCTGCTCTGAAAAACCTGTTTTTCCATTTTGGATAACTCGGAACAATTCGATTGATCAGATCACAATTAGAGAAGTTCACCTGTGAAAGTGAATTAAGAATTTTGATTGTCCCAAGTGAAATCCTCGGCGGAAGAGAATTTTACGGATGTAAATTTTAAAAGCGGAGCATTTCAAAAAGTGAATGGGCGAGGGCAGCGGAGATGAGAAGTGGGCGATAAGAGGCGTGGATTTGGAAGGATTAATGGGGAAGAGTCGGCGGAAGAGTCATTTGAGGGCGAAAAGGGATGGCCCCGCTAACGACGGCTCAATTCCCTCCGGCAGAAAGTACACCCAAATTTCAAGGATTTTATGAGCAATGTTTCCCTTTTTTAGCATATGCCGACCCGTCACAGCATCAAGCCAAAGAATTAGCTGACCAACAGCTTCAGCAATGCTCACAATCGGTCGGCTCGGATGCCAGCACCTTCTCATTCTCATGCTCCGGCAGTGGGGACAGTGACGGGCGGAGCTGTTCCTCCGGCTCATTCTCAGGCACTCATCAGCAAAATGTCCATCAACGCACATCCACCGAGCAAAATGCCAACAATGTGCAGCTTTCAAAAGTCCTACCCGTCACGCAAAATGCACAACAAACGGAGCCAAACGGACAACAGAGACCCAAAAAGTCATTAGTCCGTGACGAAGCTTATTGGGAGAGACGCCGGAAAAACAATGACGCGGCCAAACGGAGCAGAGACTCGCGCCGGAAAAAGGTCGCTTTGCTTTTCCTTTTTTGGCTTTTCCTTTTTTGGCGTTTCTTTTTCCATTTTCACCTTTCCCCGTCCATTCACAGGAGGACGAAGTGGCTGTTCGTGCTGTGGTCCTTGAGCAAGAGAATTTGCAACTACGTTTTGAAGTTGAGCGACTTCGGACGGAAATTGAACGCCATCGAATCGTAGCATTTGGCGACGCATTGATCGCTGTTGCCAACGCAGAAAATGCCGTGGAAATCGCTGTGGGTAAAGTGCCAATTTCCTCGGCTGCGATGGCCCAACTGACGACAGCCGCCACAGCGATGGGAATGGCCAAACAAATTGCGAACCCTTAGACGACGAGGAAGAAGCTTTAATGATTTAACTCCAAATTCGATCTTTTTGTCACATTCTTCCTCTATTAGGCGGAACAGAGAAGGGAGAGTGGCAGCAACACGAATATTATGGGGAAAAAGAGACAGATTTAATGGGCATCGATCGGGCGACAGAAATGCCTTTCACGATTTGCTGGTCTTGACAGTCCCGAACTCGCTTTTCCAATAAATTAGCATTTTTGCCCCTTTTCCCCCATCCAGCGGTGGATTTGATGAAGGAGTGAAAAAAGGCTGCCAACAGTTGTTCAGGCAGATGATGAGGAACAGAGAGGGGCCGGCGGAAGACGGAGGAATGAATGGGCGGGCGAATATGCGAAGCCCCTTTCCCGTCCTTCGTTTGCCCTCATAAAAAGGGACGTGAATTGGCCCTGGAACATTTCCTCTCTTCTTCCTTCGTTTCATTCTCAGCTTAATTTGTTGTTGACTCTTCAGATGGCCCTTTTCCCTCTCTTTTTCGCCGCTTTTGTCCTTTTTGGCACTGTCCAAAATTGCGTGCACAACGGAATAACCTACAGAAATGGCGACGAATGGGTTGAGCCCGGGGGGGGGCAGCAAAAACCCAAATAAATTGCCCTCACTTTTCAGCTCGAACGGAGTGCCTTTATAATGCGATGCACTGTAAAGCAAAAGATTTCCCGTTCATTTATTAAGCTGATCCGAAATTTTTCCCATTTGCTCAGATTAATGCGAATGGTTCCTGGCGGACTGAAGTGGCGGCATGTACAATTCCGGACGGACGACGAGTGGCCGTCAATTCAGCCATGGAGGACGGAAGCGACGAATGGCAGTGCAAAATGGACGGGTCGGGAATGGTCACTCTCGTACAGGTGGGCCAACGAATGCGTTGCTTTTCCACCAGTTCTGTCGTTTAGGGCGCCAATCCAAACGCGCGATGCGATGGTCGCCCAGTGGGTGGGCCAATGGGAAATGTTGTGGACAACAAATTAATGTGTTTTTATTGACTAAGAGAAAGTTTTGTTTGAAATTTCTCTTTGCCACCAACAAATCTCTTCAGATTTGGATTTGTTGCGGATTCCCTTCTCTTCCCAACTTTTTTTGCCTCCTTCTGAACCTTCTCTTTTTCACTCTCTTTTTTTGAATTTTGTCTATTCTTTACCCACTTCCAATTCTTCTCTTTCCTTCACGCATTTCAGAATTTTCACACGCAAAATAATTATAATAAATATTAAACGTAAGGAAAGAGTTGAGGGGGTGGCGTAGTAGTCTCAACCCACCTCCGTTCAAAACTTATTTCTTCTTTGCATTTTGTCACAAATGAATTTCAATAAAAATTTCGAATTTATCACGCTGCTGTCAATGCTTACGGCGGTTACCCCAGACATTTGCGTCTATGTCCAAAATCGGGTTCAAACTTACATTTTTTCAATCCCAGATGGACTAAAGAGCTTTAAATAAGCGATTGAAAGTGATTGTATCCATAATTTGATCATCAGCAAAAAAATAATAAACTTTCAAACAATAAAATCATTGTTTCTAATAAATCAAATGAACAAGTTTTCTTAAATTTAATGCTATTTAAGACGGGGGGGGAGGGAGGACAATTGAAAGAAGTCTTTATTAAAGTTCGTCCGGCAGACCCCATTTACAGCCGACTTGGAGGAGGTCAACAGACTTACAATTGTGTAGACAAAAACCATTGAAAAAAAATTTTTGGTGAAAAACAAATCAAAGCATTTGAGTAAATTTCTATTTTTTTATTGTTAACTTTTACAAATGTGTCGATAAACTTATCAATTCATTCAGAGATGGAATCGTATGTGCAAGTTGAAGATCAAGATTCGAGGGACTCCGGCATTTCGTTGGCTCAATCCACCACCTCGCAGCAAAGCTGTTTTGCCAAAATTTATTTTCCAACTTTGTTCGACTTCGGGTTCAAGGTTCGGGAATTGGTGTGTCATCCGTTAAGAACTAACTTTTTTTATCAAAACAAATTCTAATCCCCTTGAGTCCTATTCTTCAACCATTCAGCAGTATTCGCTTGACACCGTTGAACGGCCCCAAGTTCCGCACAAAGCCTTCCGCAGCATTAACGCCGATACGATGGCCAACCTTTTGGGGTCACTAACAGAAGAACAGTTCCAACGGCGGTTCATTCTGATCGATTGTCGCTATCCTTACGAATACGATGCGGGCCACATTTGGGTCTGTTTCTGTTGTTTCTCCGCACTTACCAACATTTGGCGCTTAAGTACTCACTGAATTTGTGGGAGACCACTTCCATTGAGAAGCTCTTCTACCCAGAAGAGGATGAACGGTTCGGCGAAATTATTGTGCGAACTCCCATCTTCTACTGCGAGTACTCGCAGAAAAGGGGACCCAAAATGTTCGACACTCCATTCCTAATTTTAATCCGATTCGTTTTGCAGGGCTCTTGCACTGCGAGAATTTGACCGGGTCCGGAACGAGTCGCGTTACCCATACGTGGACTACAAGGAGATTTACCTTCTGGACCGGGGCTACCGATACTTCTTCAAGGAACGCAAATTTGGCGTAATTTTGTTTGTTATTTAGAATGGGATGCGCTTTTCATTTTTGTATGTAAAACCAATTAAATTACCACCACGCCGTTACCATTTTCATATGAGTACGATCCCTTCAGAAGTACTGTACTCCACAAGCGTACGTGCAAATGTGGGATTCGGCGTACACAGAACAGCGCAAGCGATTTGATTCGCATCGTCGTGGAAAGAAAAGGCGGAGGAACAATTAATTAGGTGGAGAGGGCACTACGAAAATTTATGAATTGCTTTGTTTGTTTGTTAGTGCTTTTTTGTATATTTTGTCTTGGTTTAATCATCGGAATTGTCTCTATTCATTTACTATTTTTCTGTCCATCCTCATTTCCCTCATTATCTATCGCTTTGGTCTGTTTCTCTCGCATTCCTTTTCCACTCACTTTCGATATTTTTCCCCTATTGTGCGAATAAAGAAGACTGAATATTCATTTGAAAACGATATTCGCTGTTGGGATGAGAAATGATTTTCAAATTTAATCATCATCCCGGATAGATCAGCCGTAGTCAAATATGAAGAATAGGGGCCCTATATTTTCAGTCGTATAAATAACTGAGTTTTCGGGTGGCGCTGACCACAATACGATGGTACTTCCGGGTTTAGCTATCCCCCCATAAAAATGTCATGATCCCGACAAAGGGAAATGATTGCCTTTCACTGAGCGAGCGGCGCCCCACCTACTAGCACCGTAGTCGAGTGTGCGGTGTTTTGGCCAAAATGCTAATCACCGGCTTAATTTGAAAAGTGACCCGCCCCATTTGAACACAAAGTTTTCTAGGCTATAACTTTTGATAGAGACATTGTCAAACCCTGGGTAATAGGTTTAGATGGTTCCCCCCCCACTTTTTTGGCAGCCGATGAATCAATTTGTGAACTTTACGCGTAAATTTATCTTAGTCTTAACAATATCGTTAATTTTGGCGTTTGTTTAGCGAAACAAAAAATGCGTTGAATTTGCTGAAAAGTGCCAGTGGCCCGTCGAGAGAAAAAGTGAAACAAATTGCTGCCAAATTTCCTTACGAATTTGTAAAACATTTGAATGGGTTTGGCGTTGACTCCAAGGGTTCGTTGGTAAACGACGCGTCATCGCCTTCTTTTCCGCATTTGGACATCGGATCAGTGAACAACGACACATATTTGGTGCAGGGAACCAATAAATCAAGACAAATTGAATTTGTTTGTGCCGTTCAGATAAAACTCCACCGAAAAGTAATTATGGCCGCACAAAACTATTGCCATTGTCAAGCGCAATGGCATTCGCTGGTCGAATTGGCCTTTTATTTGGAGGACGTCGAAGTTGCCGCGCAAAGCGGCACTTTGCCCGCGCGATGGGTCCAACTGGGTGTGAACGGAGTGAATCGCAATACGGCGAAACCCGCATTTTCTCTTTTCCGCGACCATTTCGAAGTGTTCACCAAACTTCGATTCCTTTGGTTTGTTACGCTGCGTCGGCCTTTTGTTCAGGTGTTTTCTGTTGTTAATTTGTTTGCAACATCCACATGAGACACAGTCCAAAAAATCTTTTTTAATATGCCATAATATTAAACTGTTCCTTTTAGTGTTTGGCCGTGTGTTTCGCCGTAATGACCGCCCTCATTTTGTGGAGCGAGTGCACTTTTTTCATTGTCAGTCCCCAATTGTCGTTGGCCGCGCGAATTTTGCACGGTGCCGCCCGTGGATATCACTACAAATTCATCCAAGTCGGAATTTTTCATTTACCCTTTTTCAATATATTATCAGTCCTATCAAAAATCGTTATTTTTTTTTATCGTAGATTACAACATTTTCGGAAAAAATAATCATTTTTGCTTTTCACCCTGCGAGGATTGTTTGGTCAAAAACATCCGGTGCTTCAATCTTTTATGTATTTTTAATTATTTTCATATGTATGTATGTAGGTATGTTTCTAAAGATTTTAAAATATTGATGCTTTGACTGTAATTTGCTATCAGATTTTGTCAAAAAATTGCCTGATTATTTCTCGGGTCTCATAAAATCAATTTTTTTCTCGCAATGTTTTTCCAAAATGATTTCGCGTTTTACCATGGCGCGAATCGCGATCGCGTCCCACCCCTGGATTGTATGCCTACCAAAGAGCTAACGAAAATTTTATTAAAAATAATTGTTTTAGGGGTTTTCAGGGCCAGGGAAACCGATTCTGGCATCTGTTTTGACCCAGTTCGAACCCCGAACCCGGATTCGAACAAAAAGTCAAAATCCATTTTTCAAAAAAATTCACATTTACATCTCGATATAATTCCATTGGTTGGTTGAACATTTTAACAATATTATTGTTTAAGTCGCAAAAAAATGCTCACAATCAGATCGCCAAAGGCATCGACATTTATTTGCCGATTGTCATTGTGATCCTTCGCATAACCAAAAAATTTAGGCTTGGGACGCGTTTTTTGCACAATTTGGGCATTGACCAATTTTTGGAGGAAGATGAAATGACTCGTGAGATGGTTCAGAGCGGAAAAGTAATCGAAATGCTAACAATAAGAGTTGGAAGGCCACGACTCAATTTTGTGTATAAAAAATGTGATTTTTTTTGAAAAATGGATTTTTGGGCGCTATTTGCAAAGAGTACCCTCTTGAATTCTATCAAAAACAAAAGGGGGGACCCTTTTGTTTTGCAAAATTTTGAGATAAAAATCCATGAAAATTTGTTATCCGAGGGTTTTAGAGGTCGCTGATCACGAATCTGACATCTAATTCGAGGTCTTGGACCCAAAGAACCCCAGGGAATAATTTTTCATGACTAAATATTAAAAAATTTTGCAAACAAAAGGGTCCCCCCTTTTGTTTTTGCTTTTTGATAATTTCAAAAGGGTACTCTTTGCAAATAGCGCCGATTTTTGTCTTTTTTGTTCGAATCTGGGTTTTGGGATCGAATTGGGTCAAAACAGATGCCAGAATCGGTTTTCCCGACCCCGAAAACCCTAAAACAAGTTTATTATCAAAAAAAATTTTTGAAAATCTGAGTACAGATAATATGTACATAAGTACCAAATAATTATCGAAATGAAAAAATTATTACAAACATATGACCATGATTGTACTTGTTCAAATAAATATGTACATGAAAAAAAGGGGGTGGGGGTCCAACACAAACGTTCTTTTGCGAATGGGGTCCGGCCATGTAAATCGACGACTTTTTCTTTTGTTTGTTTTTAAAACAGCGTTTTTTCAAAAAATTTTGGGTTACGTCCGGCGGTGCCGAACGCGCGCAGCAGCGAAAATTTTTGGAAAATTTGAGTGCAATTTGCTGTTTTTTGGTACTTTTCCGTGTGGAAGATGAAACAAAACGTGCGAATGTTCAGTACGCTCTTTGCTATTTGATAAATTGAATATGCGGCCCCCAAACGGAAAACCACCGATTTTTTAGAGAGAGAGAGTAATGAATAGGGTACGTAAAAATTAGTTTTCCGCACCGAGGGGCAATTTATTGTGATGATTAGAGACATATCATATTAATCGAACCCATTTTGTCTTTTTTACCCGGGCAATACAGAAATCTATTTTTTCTTTAAATTGAGTGTTAATCGACATAAAATTTTTATTTTGCAACAAATGTGTCGATAAACTTATCAATTCATTCAGAGATGGAATCGTATGTGCAAGTTGAAGATCAAGATTCGAGGGACTCCGGCATTTCGTTGGCTCAATCCACCACCTCGCAGCAAAGCTGTTTTGCCAAAATTTATTTTCCAACTTTGTTCGACTTCGGGTTCAAGGTTCGGGAATTGGTGTGTCATCCGTTAAGAACTAACTTTTTTTTTATCAAAACAAATTCTAATCCCCTTGAGTCCTATTCTTCAACCATTCAGCAGTATTCGCTTGACACCGTTGAACGGCCCCAAGTTCCGCACAAAGCCTTCCGCAGCATTAACGCCGATACGATGGCCAACCTTTTGGGGTCACTAACAGAAGAACAGTTCCAACGGCGGTTCATTCTGATCGATTGTCGCTATCCTTACGAATACGATGCGGGCCACATTTGGGTCTGTTTCTGTTGTTTCTCCGCACTTACCAACATTTGGCGCTTAAGTACTCACTGAATTTGTGGGAGACCACTTCCATTGAGAAGCTCTTCTACCCAGAAGAGGAAGAACGGTTCGGCGAAATTATTGTGCGAACTCCCATCTTCTACTGCGAGTACTCGCAGAAAAGGGGACCCAAAATGTTCGACACTCCATTCCTAATTTTAATCCGATTCGTTTTGCAGGGCTCTTGCACTGCGAGAATTTGACCGGGTCCGGAACGAGTCGCGTTACCCATACGTGGACTACAAGGAGATTTACCTTCTGGACCGGGGCTACCGATACTTCTTCAAGGAACGCAAATTTGGCGTAATTTTGTTTGTTATTTAGAATGGGATGCGCTTTTCATTTTTGTATGTAAAACCAATTAAATTACCACCACGCCGTTACCATTTTCATATGAGTACGATCCCTTCAGAAGTACTGTACTCCACAAGCGTACGTGCAAATGTGGGATTCGGCGTACACAGAACAGCGCAAGCGATTTGATTCGCATCGTCGTGGAAAGAAAGGCGGAGGAACAATTAATTAGGTGGAGAGGGCACTACGAAAATTTATGAATTGCTTTGTTTGTTTGTTAGTGCTTTTTTGTATATTTTGTCTTGGTTTAATCATCGGAATTGTCTCTATTCATTTACTATTTTTCTGTCCGTCCTCATTTCCCTCATTATCTATCGCTTTGGTCTGTTTCTCTCGCATTCCTTTTCCACTCACTTTCGATATTTTTCCCCTATTGTGTGAAAAAAGAAGACTGACCTTTTCGTGAATGAACTGATCATTTTCCATCGAATTGAGTGGCAATACGTTTTTCGAGAGAGTATTGTAGTTTATATGCGTGCATACCGATTTTATTGTTTGTATTTCAATTTGGTATTAAGTATTTTCCAATTAATTACTCAATATTTGTTGTAGGAGGGACAAATTAATTTTGAATTTCTCCCATGTGCATTTTAAACATAACGAATGCGGTCTTTTTGCACGAGTAATTCGCTGAGTGTTTTCTCCAAATTTTCGTTTCATTCAAAAATTGGTGAGAGTGCTATATGACAATTTCTTGCGCTGAACTCAAATTTTCAGCTGTCTGTGCTGCGAAAAGTTGCAGGAAAATGTCATCTGAGTCAAATATGGAGAATTTCCCCGTCAAATTGGACATGGATTATATCAAACGGTTGGCACGCATCGAACGGACCGGCCCTATCACTTTTAGGTTTCTTTGATGAAAAGGGTTTCGAAAGAATTCATTTTTAGTGCCAATTTTCTTGTGGCAGGCTATCGCAAGGCGGTGAATAGGGACGTTTTCGGGGGACAAATGTTCGCGCAGGCAATTGCCGCGGCAGAAGCAACGGTGGACGGCGACGAATTTGCACCGAACGCGGCCCATTCGATGTTCATTAGAAAAGGTATTTCATTCCGGACTTTTCATTTCACCAAGGCCTTTGTCTTTAGCATTCATTGACCATCCCATCGAATATATTGTCACCAGAACGCGCGACGGGCGTTCATTTTGCACTCGGACAGTCGAAGCGCGACAGAACGGCGAAACCGTTTTCTGTGCGCAGATTTCACTTTGCGTTGTGCGTTTCTTTTTCCCGCCGCAAAACCGCCGACTTTTAGAAGGAACGCTCTTCCATTGAACACCAAACAGAAATGCCAGCGGAAGTGCCGGAGCCCGAGGAGTTGGTGCCGTTCTTCGAGACGGTCCGTCGAGTGGTCACCGAACACGACGAGGGCAGGACGGAGCGTAACGGACGGACCATCGCTAACCTTCGCGCGGTGCTCGAGGACGAGCAGCAACCGTCCGTCTTCGAGGTGTTCGGTTATTAAATTTCGCCTATCTTGCGGCTTTTTACAATTCCTTTCCCATTTTTTCAGTTCCGACCCATTCATTCCGACATTTTTCTTGGCATTCGACCCCATTCGCCCACGCCGATTCGTTACTGGTTGAAATGCGCCGTTCCTTTGGGTAGCGAACGGACAAATAAGGCACTGAACCGCTTCCTGCTGGCATTTATAACCGATGCAACAATGGTTGGTACAAAAATGTTATAGGGAGCAACTCATCGGATTTGCGGAAAACCATGCCAATTTAACCACATGATTTTTCTTTTTGCTGACAGATTTTTATTGTAAATTTGATTAATCCGAGACCAAATTTCAATTTCTATATATTCGGTTTGACTTCCGTTATTTCCTAATTTGCTCCTATCACTGTCTATCAAATCAAAAAGGATGGGCTTAGAAATTGCCGATGAAGAGGAAGGCATTTGCACTGACACAGTGCAGCGAAATCCTCTCGATTGTCTGCGATGCTTTTCCGTCTGTTTCCCATGCTTCAGATCACAATTAGAGAAGTTCACCTGTGAAAGTGAATTAAGAATTTTGATTGTCCCAAGTGAAATCCTCGGCGGAAGAGAATTTTACGGATGTAAATTTTAAAAGCGGAGCATTTCAAAAAGTGAATGGGCGAGGGCAGCGGAGATGAGAAGTGGGCGATAAGAGGCGTGGATTTGGAAGGATTAATGGGGAAGAGTCGGCGGAAGAGTCATTTGAGGGCGAAAGAGAAAGTTGTCATTCGAAGAGTGACCAGTTGAAAAGGCACAAAGGGAAGCGATGGGAGGAGAGGGGAAGAAGGGGGAGAGGAAAGGGAGAGAGAGAGGGGAGAAGGAGAAGTAAAAGGGAGAGAGGGAGGGGAGGGGAGAGGCGAGACGACCCACAAAGTTGGGAAAAAGAGAATTTGCCAATCGTTTCTTTTTTCTTTAGGCCAAAATATTCTCGACTCATCACATTTTTGAGTTGGAGGAGCGCGGGAGGGTAAACGGCGAAACAGCGAAACAAAAAAAAAAAATAGTGATTTCAGTTGAGAAGTCGCCCCATCTGTCCACAGCACAATGAGCCGTTCATTTTATTCTGTCTCGACTCGAAATCGCTGATGTGCATCGAATGCTTCAATTCGTCTTCGTTGGAACGACGGTTTTCCAAATTAATTAAAATTCGTATGAATTGTATTTTCACCAGCGGACATTTCGTCAACATCGAACTGGCGCACAAAATTTGCTGTGATAAATTGGAGAAAAATGCGTTGAATTTGCGCATTTTTCAGGAGGAACTTCGTGAGCAAATTGAGTTGAGGAAACGATTGACGGACGAACTTTCGAAGAACAGCGAGAATTTGAGAGAGGAGTGAATATTTGGTTTAATTCCTTCTTCATTTTTTGCTTAAGAATCGATCACAAATGTGATGTGATCATTGACCGGCTGAATGAGCTTCGCCGTCATTTATTGGATCGAGTGGTTCAGGAAAAAGCGGAAAAGCAGCGAAAATTGAGTGCCCAACTGAACAAACTGCTCACTTTGGGCAGTCCTATCAGCGTCAACCTGCTCAGTGTTTCCATTTTCTGCTCTTACGCCTCTAAAATCGATGTTCTCCACTGTTATGCCGACCTGCACAAATCGATTCAAGTCGACGTGGAAATCCCGGTCAAATAAACATATTCCAGTGGTTGGTCCCGGATTTGCTGGTCTTGACAGTCCCGAACTCGCTTTTCCAATAAATTAGCGGTACACTCATTCCAACACTCCCAAAAAGGAATGGTTTTCGCTTTTTGTCCCCCCCCCCTCCTAAAAAGTTCTGCTGTCCCAACAACCCAAATTTGAATGCGTTCTCATGGCATTTTTCTGAATTGTGACCCAAATTCGCGGAGCGGCACAATGGGGCATTCTTCATTCGACCATACGAAGAGTCCCCCCCCCCCCCCCCCATCCCTTCGTTTGCCCTCATTCAAAATCTCCCCTAACCTCACCTTTCTGTCCCAAGCAATATCCTTATTCGAATTGGATAATAAAAAGCGGTGAAAGGCAGTAATAAAATGAGTTGGGAATTGGGCGGGGGAGGGGAAGAAAAAGTCAGAGGAGCGAAGGAAGGGAAAATCCTTTGGGATGGGAAAATGAAAAGAGCTTTTTACCAGGAAATCTTTAATAAAATGCGCTTTAAACAATTTTAAAAACAAGATCAAAAATGGATTAAACGGAGAAATAATTGAAAAGTGTTAAAACACCCAAATTGTACAGAAGGGAGCAAGAAAAATCGCGACGCCTCTGAACGATTTTGCTTATGAAATTTCTGCCATCTCAAAGATTTTGCTGGATCTCCAGAGATTTGACACTGAGACGGTGTGTCGTCAGTCCGGAAGACCTTTTATCAAAAATTACCAAGTATGGACAGATTTTGTCTCAATAATTAAGAGAATAAATTATTCCAATTTATTTCTGGATTTTTTTTTAGCTGTGAAGACGCCTGGAAACGACTCGAGACACACAATAGACAGGTGGAAAGCATCGTCAACCAAAGTCTGAAACAGTTTTGGCGACGAGAAATTGAACGGATTCAAAATCAGCAACTGGCGGTTCGTGACAAGGCACGAGAATTGATTCAGCTTCGGAGTTTGGCCAAACGGGCATTCAAAGTCTGTCCATCGCCACCTTTAAACAAAAAAACACTTTAGGTGGCACAACAATTGAAGCCGTTCGCCACGCAAATGGCTTCTCTTATTTCTGTTATCGATATTCGACGAAGCTCCGACTCAGTGCTTCCATCACCGATGGAACAGATTTGCATGTTTTTATTGACTAAGAGAAAGTTTTGTTTGAAATTTCTCTTTGCCACCAACAAATCTCTTCAGATTTGGATTTGTTGCGGATTCCCTTCTCTTCCCAACTTTTTTTGCCTCCTTCTGAACCTTCTCTTTTTCACTCTCTTTTTTTGAATTTTGTCTATTCTTTACCCACTTCCAATTCTTCTCTTTCCTTCACGCATTTCAGAATTTTCACACGCAAAATAATTATAATAAATATACCCATTTGTATGTTTTATCATTTCTAATTATTAGGGCTGTGAATTTTAGTGACGAAAAATCCCAAAATAGTTAACTAAAATAGTGAGTAAAAATGCCAAAATAGTGAAGAAATAGTGACAAAAAGTCCGAAATAGTGACGAATAGTGACATAATTTTCAGACAAAAATTAAGCAAAAATAATTTTATTCACTGATTGCATTGCAAATGAGTAGGGCTGGGATTTTTAAGGGCAAAAAAACAAAATAGGTACATAAAAAAATAATTTTTTAAATTAAAATTCTTGCCACGAAAATACCTTTTTGAGAAAATTTTTTTCATTTCTTAGGAGTGCTTTTTGAAATTTTTTTTGTCGATTCTTAGGGGTGTATTTTTTGAAAAAATTTTTAGGTCGATTCTTAGGGGTGTATTTTTTGGTTTTATTGCATTTTTGTTAAGGAATTTTGCCCAAAAATGTC